>JAUOZQ010000340.1:0-46790 GCA_030710315.1 Anomotaenia brevis
GTCAGATCCACATGTTGGTAGATGATCGATCGTTTTCAACCAAATGCATAACATTGTAACACCAGTTAATAGACACATTTCTATCCCGCGTTTAAAAGTGGAGGTGGGCCCGTGCAAATACATCCATCAGTTAGTTCTGAATATATACTCTTATGATACTATTAATAGAAACTAATCACCGAATATTCGATTTTTGAAAAACTGTACTAGTACCAAGCGAGTCTCCACAAACTAAAATGACTAATATATTGATAATATACTCTGAATAAAGATCGAGTGAAATGTAGACAATCCAACACTTCTTGCTGAAATTTGATAAGAAAACTAAATGTACTGAATTGAAAAAAATTCCATTCTGCATGCTCTTCTTCTGACACTATACGGCCAACTTGGATAACTTCGAATCTAGGAGCATCGATAGCTAAATCGCATCAAAGAAACCTAATGGAAGCTGCCTTCTGGACCGTCTTTCCCAATTTTAATCCACTTAACTTTTCCACTATTTTTAACACACGATGTCATTTTGATTGCCAACTTAGATCCTTGACGGGGGCTGGCTGATGAAGCAGCCATACGCAGCAGGTAATCCGGCTCAGTAATTCACACTAAGGTTGGTGGTAATTTCAATACCATTTTTAATCATTTCCCACCTTCAGTTGCTAAACACTTTATTGTCAGCAGAGTTCCAGATAGCAGATCTCCTACTGTTGGAATGCAATCTTTTAATTTAGATCACCGGCTCATGCCCAAATGGTTTAAATATGGGATAGGATTTTTAGTAACCGTTAATTCTTCTTGTTATCTACCACAGCATCTAGAACAATATTTTAAAATTTAAAATGGTAAAATATCAGAAATCCAACTGAATCCCATTCTGTAACATTTATTTTGAGCAAAATGTGAGTAATAATTGCATAGTTACAATTCAATTTTACTTCGCAATTGGCTCGAAGACAGACTTAACGATCACTGATTACTCACTAAATATTAATAAAAGGATATATCTCTAATCCTCCGTTAGTATAAATCACATATGTTCAAGAGTAGCTTTAAAATCTGGCTGAGATTGGTTTCACTTCCATTATCAATCAGAGAACGACGCGAAAAGGATGACAGATACGGGCGTCAGTATGCTCTGCAAAGTTTGTGGAGGTCCAACAGATACAAAACATTATGGAGTGGAGGCTTGTACTTCCTGTGCGGAGTTGTTTCGCTCCACAGTCCGATACAAATTGAGCCACGTCTGTCGGTCTGCTGGACGATGCACGGATATCAGGAGCTGCCAGAAGTGTCAGTTTGATAAGTGCCTCGCCGTTGGCATGAATAGAGAAGGTAACACTCTTTCTCTTTTGTTTTTCAACTTAAATCACTTTTTCAGAACTTCGGAGTCTGGAGGAAATCGGGCTAATGCCAGAGGCATGGAGAACACAACGTAGAATAGGACAGCTAGACCAAGAGACGGAAATTGTTAATCTCATATGTGATAGTGAGTTTTTCTCGCCTATCCATGTTCTTGCTACTTTTCTGGTCTATTATGCGTTTATTTACGCTGCGGCTGTACTTTTCGGTGTTAGTTAATGATCTAACAAGTCACTTTAATCTAAGAATCCACACGTGGTGAAGAACCATGAATTGTAGGCACCTTCAATCGCCATGACTATTATTTCACTTTCTCTTAGCTTTTTTTGGCCCCTTATGGCAATATGGATGCTGATTAAATCAAAGCACTGGCACGAGAGAGATGGGTGTGGCTTTACTTGTGCCATCTAAAATGCCGCTCTTTGTCTAACGTCTTTTGTTCTCTAAGCCAGTTCTAGAAACCCCCACTGGCTTGAGCTCAGTAGGAGAAGCAGACCGAGCACTACCGCAAACGTCAGGTATGGGGCAGTTTTTGAGCCAGATGAATGCCAATGTTGACGCCAGTCAACGACTACCACTTCCATCGAGTTCGGTAGTGAACCAACCTGATGGGGAAAATAATGAAGCCACTGGGACCGAAGTGCCCACTTCGCAAGTACGAAACCCCTCGCCAAACAACGAGAGCAATGAAGGAGTCTTTAGTACTTCAGACATAGCTTTTCTGAATGACTACTGGAGTGGTCAAATATAATCGTTTTAAATTAGTTTAATATTCTTGTAAAGGAGTGCTCAGGCCTCTAACGGGAAGGAGGAATCCTTTTTATGAAATTGAGAGAACGAATTATATATTTTTTAAAGATAATGATAACATTTCTGGTACACCCATGATCAGTCTACTTCAAAAGCAGTATTGCTAGTCAGTCAACTCCGAAAGGAGAAAAAGGTAACAACAATTAGAGCCGAGCTATCGTCTCTAGCAAAGCCAGAACCTACGACGCCAACTCTTGCGTTGTTTCTCTTAACCTTTAGAGGATAACAGTTGAATCGGATATAGAAGCTTCAAGGTAGAAGCAATCCTCAACTTCTTTACTCCAGAATGAGCATTTTGAAATTCCTTATGCAGACCTTGGATGGAGAAGGACAAGCCGTTAGGCCTGCAAATGCCTCGACAGGAGCCTCCATCTTGTCCGCAATTATCTGTACTGTAGTACTCACTGCTTTCGCAGTCAAGGAGCAAGCAAAAGCTGAGGTTGTATTGCTAGAAGTAGCAACAAGCACTATTGCAAGATAGTCCAATCTGAAAGACGATATAGGTAACCTCTATCAAAGCTGAAAAGCGCTCATTCACTCTTCCAGAGATTCCAAGTGAAGAATATCAGATAGGTGATAGTAGACAAATGAAAAGGAATTCGGTAATAGAGGAAGCTCTGAATAAAAGTTTAAGGCATTTCAGGAAGACATTCCATGCAAAAACGGTAGAGGTCATCAATCAGTAGAGAACTTCGATATTCTCAGCCTCCTCGGAATCATGTCGTGGCTGACGGGGTAATGACTTGGAAGCATCATCAAAATACCAATTGCTGAAAATTTTGTCTATTTTTCAATCTATGGATTAGGAACGGAACGTCAGCACCAAGGCCAAGGAGGTTGCACCAATGAGACTTTGCAACCAACCACTGCTTGCATAAAGTTCAACCAGGATTCACCATCTAATTTCGCAGTTTATCGAAACAAAACTGGAAAACTCTAGAAGGATAAAGTTGTGACCTTGAAGGCAGATTTTCAAATCTCTTATAGGCGGAAGACAGACCCGATTAGAACTGGTGATCCTTTGGAATCGGAAATTTTGCAACTGAGATGCGGAATGATAACATAACAAACCATTCTGCTATCACGGAATTGTTTCCCAACACCACTGCCGTCAGTAGTGTTCCCAACACTTTACCTCGCTTCCATACTTGCTTTTGTCCATCTTCCTGTAAAAACCTTCATATTTCTCGTCATAGCTCTCATTAACCTCTGCTGAAATAACCCGAAAACAAGTTTTTACTGCTAGAAAATCTGCTATGTCTCTTAGTTCACTTGAATATCAATGGAAATGTTTTCTCTGTTTGACAGGCGAAAGAAGACCAACTTGATGTTGAGGACTGTTATTTGAAACAGGTGTTCACAGAATGCTTGCAGCCTCTGTTTTGCTAGGCCTCCGCAAGATTGTCAAGACATTTCAACGTCCGTGTCTGTCTCCAACTTCCGGACTTAAAACAAACAAATTATAATTATTGATTGATCAGAAAAAAGCATTTGATGTCTATTTTGTGGAATAGTAAAATGTGCTTTTACCTTCAAATATTTAAATTTATAATATGTTAGATATTCGTCGAAAATATGGAGAATAAATAAGGACTGCAGCAATCTCTTAACTTATCTATTATGAATGAACATAAAACGTAACCAGAATGTAATTTTGGACTGACAGTCAAGATGGAAAGATTGTGGTAGCTACTCCCAAGTGCTCCCGTTCAAAACGGTGTGAAAATAACTCGGAGAAATGAGCTAAAGAGTTTTAGCAATGGTACTTGCAAAAGAATTTAAAACATTACAAAATTTTAAAAATATAAAATTGCGTGTTTTTGCAGTCAATAAGACTTCGAGGAAATCGTCCTATTTATGCAAAGTCCTACTTCTCTGAAGTAAACCACTGTGTAGCAACTGTACCACTAAAGAAACTTTACGTAAAATTTTAATTAATGGTTTCCATTACCGAAAATTAGAACAGCTAACAGAAAAAATAATTAATCTATCGATTCCTCTGAATTACTAAATGGTAGATTTTATTTGGAAACTATATTAGGGCTGCATTTAATTTGCAAGGTTATTCTCCACAGAGAGAAATAAAATAAGTTTGCTTTACGTTCTAAGTAGGCCTGTCAAAAATGCCAATGGCGCTTTTATTTTAAAAAGGATTTTATAATTTTCGAGTAAATTCTCGTCTACCTAGACGATAATTGACCGGAATACCTACAGGAATTGTAATTTAATTTTTATGATCAAATCCAATTCTCATAGAGGACCTCCACAAATTACTCCGATCCTTAAGATCACGTTTCTAGAAGTCAACGATTACCGCAAGACAAGTGATGGGCTGCAGTTATTTTTCAACTTGTTCTCCCAGCAACTACAGCGAAAGATATGCTCCGTCGAAGTTGCATTCGTCAAAGCTCTGCGACGGATGTTAGGTGCATGCAAATGCGGGAGCCATTTCCAATAGAAAAAGGGTCAAGTTAAGGTCATTTGTAGAGCCTTAGGGAGCTTTGGGTGCCTTTTAGGCATACATCCAGCCGAAATAGGGCTGGATTTTATAAGCAGCTCTTCGTCTTAAGACTACTTCTTTCAGGAATTTATAATCAGCATTAGGATTATAAATGGATGAATAACAGGAATCGAGTTCAGTAAGCTAAATAAGCAAAGATAAATCCTAAATTGCCGGTTTTAATGTTAAAGTAAAAGCTAGATGTCTGTGTAAATGGAAAGATCTGTTGATGCTGGGTAGCAAAATCAAAAAAATAACAATTTTAAACAGTACAAAGTTACAATAATCGAATTGTTATTGCAGAAAGATGTAAATGGAGCAAAAGGAGTCGGGCAACCGAGAAACGCGGTTGTGCTTCCTCGTTTCGCACATTTTAAAATCATCCGCCTCGAATTTTGAGGCATCACTTTTTAGATAAGTTGGTGGTATGAAAGCAAAGTGCTAACAAAGCTGGTGGCAGCCTTCGCCTTAAATAAAACCAATTACCTGCACTTACGCAGTTTGCTATTTATGATTTTGTCATTCTTTTAATAATCAGGAATGCTTCAATGTAGATTTCCTCCACTTTTTAAATTATATATCAATTAATAACTTAGTGTCCTACTTGGAATGATGTTTTTAACAAAACTGGGATTGAGTGCAATGCCTAGATCCTTCCATAAATCATCAATTCGTGATACTCTTTCCCAAGCCGTGAAACAGGCAGGAAGTAGTGACTAATTACCGGGTGAAGCCTTGATACTAGCTCATTATCAAATCTCCGATGGTCGCGCGATCAGTCGTTTAAAACAACTGGACATTTAAGGGCTTGAAACACTTTTGTGGCGCAAATCTTACTGCATTCAAAGGTCTTGATGATGACTCCTCCCTGCTTCTGGTGGTGTAACTACACCTGTGAGTCTGGTTGTTAAAATGCACCTAAGACCTTGGATGTTTAAATTCGACCTCTGAGAAGCCCAACGAATATATTGACCACCCAGGTTCCATTGATATCATTTCCACGCTCACTACTATGCAAGAAGGGCGCAGCATGCAGCCATTCTCTCCTTCGTCGTCGTCTTCATCACCGATTTACTCCGTCAGGGCTGAAGAGCCCGAAGCCGACGTCGCCGTTGCCACCATCACTGACGTTAATGTGGTGGAAGGAGTATCAAATAAAAATGGTACTGTTGACAGCCACGATGACGATGGAAGTAGTGGTGAAGAAGACGAAGGAGAAGAAGAGAAGGAAAGCATTGTAGATGAGGGCTTTGACGATTTTGAGCTAAGCTTTCTCAGCTATAGTGAAGGGAATGCGGACCAAATGCGGTTTATCTTCATTCAATTGAAGGAAACCATACAGTTCGATGTATGCTACAACTGCGCGCTGGGCAGAACGAAGATAACCAATTTTGATATATGTTGTAAAAAACTGCAGTGCGACTTCGACTTCTCTTTCGTCTGTGCTCTTATGGGTTTAAGAGGCAAGATCGATGAGACCGGGAACTTCGCCATTCCGGGTTATCGCAAGGTTATCAAAGAAGCCTTCCTCCGTTTCTTTCGTGAGTTAATAATATTAATACTTTTGCCACTGCTTCTATTGGTTATTGTATCGCTAACCCCTTGTTGTTCTCTTTAGAGCAATTCGTGATGTGTCAAGAATGCGTGTATAAGATGGAGAGTGCTGAAATGACATTCAACTATGTACTTGAGGCCGAGTGCCTCAATTGTTCCTTTAAAAGGAAAATCAAACTATCACCCACTGAAGTGGAATACATGCTGCCCTAGATCACATTTTCCTCTTGAACCTTGGGTTATACAAATATAGGTGGTTTACTAAACTGTAGAAACAGAATTATGAGAGGGAGCGCAATGAGCAAAATATGGTAATTTGTGCAATTCGTTACGATTGGCACCGTTGTCCACTTATTCGTTCGGGTGAATGGGAGTCAGATTAAATGTGAAAATACTAGATTTTCTTTCGTTAAATACGGTAGACGCGACAAACAAGATGCTGAGCAGCTATTAACGCTCGCACTAATTTTTAGTAGAACTAGTTGATTAAAACGCACTGCAAGCTCAAAGTTCTCATTGGCGAGCCTTGTTCTCATGCAGCACCTATTTAGCTAAGTTCGTTCTAATCACATCAACAATTTGGAATTATGTACCTCCACCTCCAGTCCTATTGGTTCAGTTTCTAACTAATGTATCAGATCGACCTTAATTTTTTCATGACTGATACAGGCTTCAGAAATCAGGAATTTCAGTTGTTTCTAAGTATTTAAAAATTATTCATTCAGTTGAATCAATATTTTTCCAGAGATTACACAATCGGAAATGCTTTGCGATAATGCGCGGTGACACAGTTTTCAGTCTTGATGTAGGGTCTTTGTGGATTTATTCAATGCTGCAGTGATCTTATCGCCTCACTACTTTAAATTGTCCATTTAAACATCTCTTTAAATCCATTTTGACAGTTTTATATTGTGTTATCTTCTCCACCTCGTTAATATGCTGAGTTGGTAAATGGCTGACTTGCCTAGTGGACAGCTTCTAATTTACTTCAGACATTATTATTGAGCGAATTTGAGTGGGGTTTTTGTTTACTTGACCGAGCTGTACAAATAAATAGCTGGATAATAGCGTTTCCTTTGTACCAATTGAACTGTAAGCCATTGATAACCCACTGAAGAGCCGGGCTTGATCCAAAGTCTGTAGTGTGACTACCAACACATAATTGGTGGTTTGGCTTCACTGGTCAATCGATAAAATCAATTGCTCAGATCTCATCCGTATATATAACAATCAACAACGTTGTTTATGTGTCCGTGCTGCTTTCATGCATTCTAATATCTCCAAATTAATAAATAGGTGCAGGCCTTTTATCACATGATAAATAGCACTGATCACCATCTCCCTGTGATTCATCGAATTAGCCGGGAGTAAAAGTGATTAATTGCCAATACTTCCTACTAGAATTAGACTATTTTCTGAATCATCTGTGGATGTTGCCTTTAATTATAATAGGTAAACTGGTGTAGCTAAGATTAATATTTTGCAAACATAATATGACGTTTGTGCGATATATAATAAACTATATCATCCCTCGAATATTGAATTCGTGGTCCTATTAAATTCATGTACAAACTACATGCAAATGTGTATTTGACACTTCTGACACTTCTGATAAACAATATCAGTTATCGGATAATTTGAAATAACTCAAAGATTGGCACTTTGCATGAAATGGAGCGAAAAAAATAATGAACATATCTACTCGAGAAGTGCTTGCAAAACCATAGCCATTAACTGGCCCTTTGAGGTGTGTTATGTTTCCTACCTGAATGTCATGTAAGTACGCAACTTAGAATATGCACGGAAATAGGTGGTTCTACCGGTGTAATGTGCCAATGACTCTTATTGGTGCTTTCGTGAAATAAGTGACGGGTTGTTGAGCTACGCTTTTAATGATGAAAAACATTTTGTCACCTCATTCGTTCTGTCCGATTTTCCGACTTTGTTATTATAAACGTAATTCCAAGAATGATTGATGATGCCTGATGGAGCCAAATACCATCCTTATGTCTATACGCTTTGAAACAAATTAGATGGGCGGTGAAGTGTGAGTCGGGTGGTGGTGGGAAGCGTGGGTGAGGTGGCATAGGCAGTGTAGACGGGTGGAGTAGCCGAGCAGAGTGGCACAGGAAGGGATGTGATGGCAAATATTTCTCTTTAAAAATGGGATGCTCATCCGCTCAGCACTCGACCGGCCTATCAACTGAGACGACTGCGCAGCCGCGCGATCAACCAGGCAACCGGCCAAGTCAGCACGCACACGCACGTAGCGGCGACCGCTAAGCTGACAGGCCGAAGCCTTTTCACGCTGACTGACGAACAATACGCGTCGTTATCTCGGTTGAGTAGCCATGGTCAGGTTTAACTGACGTCCTGGTGGTGCGAACTGTAGGAGTGATACCTGAAAGTACGACCTTAGCCCGCCACCTCCTCACCCCGGAGTCTGCCACCACGCCTAACCTTGCTCCCCCACTCCCTCCCTCTCACGGCCCTCCAACGCCGCTGCCATCCTCTTTCACATTCTGCCCTACTTCCCTACTTCCCCTCCTACTCATTGCGCCCTCCTTCTCTTTCCGTCCTCCCCCTCACATCTTTCCAATTTTTTTAATCCTTTACCTACTTCATAAGTAGTATATTCAACCTCCATTTATCTTCACTTCTTATTCATCACCATCACCGACACCATTTTTACCCATTTTCGAAGTTCCCTCCCCTCATTTTTGCTGAGTAACTACTTAAATGCAATTTTTCAGCACGTTCGGAATCTTTATCACCCTTTGGCACTCTAACCTGGAAGGTTTCTTTATCAAAAGTTGGAGGTGTTAGTGACATTGTGAAAAAATCACAGTTTCATCAACTGACAATGCTTGTATTTAATAAACACACATTTAGGTGTCACCAATAGCTTTCTAATCCAGAAGAATAGGGTCAAATTTTGTGTGTTGGAGACTGGGGAGAGAAGAATCTCAATAAAAATGACGAAAGTGGATGGGAGAGGAAATGAATTAGCGGTTTAGCAGACGAAGGAGACAATTCATGCAATTAAATGGGGAAATGTCCTAAGGGGTAGCTACCTCATTGACAGTTTCTGTCGAACGTTTTAAATACAATGTTATGGGCAGCCTCGTTGTTTTCGTATTTTATTTGAGATTCCGTGTCTAGCTGCCGAGCTATGGTCGTCCAATTCGAAGTTGTTGTCCCTTCCTTCTCAGAATCGTTCAATCAACTTGCTGAGTGCACTCTGTCTGGGATTGGAGTTATAGTAGACACTTCCAGATACAGAATAACCCTCTTTTTTTACTCTTGTTTGCCAACAATTTGGTGTTCTCCCCTACCTCAGCTGTTTCATGCGGAGTTGTAGTAAGTTCGTTGGTATATGCCCTTGATAATTAATAAATGCGATTGAGCTTAAAGGAAAATAATGTTAAATCCTGCTTAAATGCATTCTTTCACCTTCGTGTAACAATTGGCCCTCTGCATATTTCAGCACCAATCTTTTGTTGTTAATAAATTTAAAAACAACCGCACCCAATACATTGAAAACTCGGAGTTAAACTACTACTACTAAGGGAAAAATGCATGGGAGATTTATTGATCCCATCAGTATTGGTCGTCGCTAAATGATTGGTTCATTAAGAACGAGATAGAGAAAAATGAGGAATAAGTGCAAACATCTCATTCCTATTTGCATAAGCTGACCTCAATTAGTGAAACTCCGCACTACGAGATAACAGAACGGAGGTCACCTAAAATGAACGCGTAGCAAAGGTCAACTTTTAGTCTGTTAGGGATTCCTGAAACCCGTTAAGCGGTCGAATTTCAACTGACAAGCCCTCGAACACAACTTAAGCTAAATTCCCGGAAAAAACTGCCCAAATTAACGTAATCACCATGACAAATATAATCATAGTTTTCCTGAATGCGACATTAAATAAATCGAGTGCATGGCCCTAGATGCAAATATAGAGAGACGTTCTCACAGAGCGTCATTCGTTTAGAGCTCGATAATTCATTTTAAGAATAAATATGTTTATCCGGTTTCAAAGTGCATTCGAGGAAATTTTCACAAATCCGTTAGATGCTAAGTCTTTAGAATGCACATTTTTGCGGATCTTTACCTATGGTGTGGAAAAAAACAATGGGTCCCACGAGGTTGGTTTTGATGAACAAAGTTAAACTAACCGTGCCCTCCCCCAGTCGCAGTCAAGCCTTATTCCTAAACCCAAGGCGACATAATTAGACTGATTCAGCAGTGTGCTATTCGCCTTTTCAAGTAAACACTTACCCTATTAGGTCAGGAGGAGGCCATCGGTGAACATTCGTCCCCTTGACCCAGGCGTGATGACTAAGACCGAAGGTGGGGGTTAATTTATAGCAAAAGTGCAAACCATATTCTTAAAATGCTTCTTTTATCCAGATTTGCACAACTGCAGTGTAGCGTTAATCAAACATTTTTAAAATCATTTATTGCATTGAATTGAGAGATTTGACTCATTTTTAAATTTTGTTGCAAATCTGAGCAAAACAAGCTCATCAAATGTTTTATTTCTCCTTTTAATTTCAAAAAACAGTTAGAATTTAAAAATATTGTATGCCCCTACATTTTCTCCATTGTATGAACCCTTGGTACAGTCTGACTGCACTTCGTTTGCCTTCATTACGATTATTTCTATTGGTTCGCCCCAACCTCACCACTGGCGCATGCTTTTTATCCTTTGCTTGTGGAGTCTCCACGTTTTCGCCTACGCGATGGTAAATCTGAATATCATATAGCCTTTTCCCGTACCAAAATCAAAATCTGACCCAAGGAGGTAAGGAGGAGGTTATCGGTGAATTACCGTAGCCGTTATGACTAAGCAAGCACTTGCGGTGTCATTTGTATATTTATTGCAAAAATGTATTGCGTCCCTCAATAAAGCTATTAAAAATATCACTTTGCAGTCCTGCTGAGTCAGTCACAAATTTTCGGATTACCTGGATTACCTGAGGAGAAAATAATGTTCATGCCTTAAGTGATGTCTATCCACAAATCACGATATTGACTTCAAATTAAATTAGTTACATGTTTGCAAAAATAATAAAAATAATTGAGGTGGGTATTCATATATGCGTTTCGCATTATTATCAAAGACAAGTTGTTGGATAGTTTGGCAAGCGTTACTGGTAAGCGTACCAATCTATTACATCCAGAGTGACAGCCAATTTATCCAACATTGCTGACCTAACGCATTACCATGATCACAGGTCAAAGAACAGGATTAACTTTCACGCTTAAAGTGTGAAATTATTATAATTGCTTAGTTCAGAAAAAGGGGCCTTATAACCTTCGATTGCCTTTTTAAATAACTCAAACCTCAGATGAGATTGAAACGCCATTACTGACTCGCATTCTCATCCTCTTATATGCATTCCCCAAGAGTCGAAGCATCTTATGAATAATTTGTCTGCACCTTAATTGAGATCGGGAACGGAAGAGTAAAATCTAGAACCTAATTATTAATTCACCATCAAAGTTGTAGTTTAAAGTGTTCTTCTAATCTCAATTAAACAAAATTAACTAAATAATGTTGGAATATTTTTAGATAACTGGCGTGTTAAGTATCTAACCACCTAATTTTATCACATTTTTCTTCAATCCCTTATTCTTTCACTCAGTTGATTACAGCGGAATCGGATAAGGACTGGAATTCACACTTCATTTCATCAATGAAAGGAGAAGGTCGAAGCAAGATGACTTGCACCGAACCTGATCTAATTAGGGATTGAATGATGTTGTCTGTATATTACTACTCTCTTCTTGAACACTGCAATGAAAATAGCACATTACAGCACATCTGTCGAAGTTTGGGCAAGCGAATTTCGATGTATACTGCTACTGAACCCAAATTACTGCCAGTCTGATGTAGTTCCAACTTACTTAGTCCTTACTGAAAACACATGAAATCCTGAGATGCGGGACCCGGCTTAATGACAAAAGAACCAAGTAACTGCACATTATCTAGCTCAGAAATCGTTTTAGAAATTCTTCAAACAAACTTTCCTTGTCACGCAAAATGTGGGTCTTCTATGGCAATTTAATGTAGCATTTTCGATAGCACATTATTGATGCGGGTGGCAAATGTACAACATGTCAGGAATCCTCATTTTTGTGCAGACCTCAGGGCCTTAAAAGGAGAATCTATTTCGTTGCAAGACTCGCAGTCTTCTCATGCCAGTTCGGTTTCCACAAGTTACATAACCGATGTTATTTCTTAGTTGATGGAATGCATTGTGGCTACTGAGAGAGCTTATTCAGCATTACTTTCAGGTCAGTAACGGAAACGACAAGCGGCGGACAAGGTGCCACCTACTTTCCAATGTGCGAAGGCTGCAAATGCTTCTTACGACAAGCGGTTGTAAGGTAAATCCATCACAAGTGCAGAATACGACGACGACAGGTGCGACTCCACCATCAAAAACAACCGTCGACATTGCCAACGCTGTTGCTATGACCGATGCATTGCAGAGAGCATGAGACAGAGTCGCAAGTTTCCTTCGTCTTCCCTCTGTGTGATAACTCATGGATGTAACAATTCGTCGGTATTCGTGACCACTTCTCGGTTAGCCCAATCTAATTCAAGCCATAGTTATCTCAATGATTTTTGAGAAATATTTTAAACTGTATTGAAAACCCACTATTTATACTCTAGAGGGTGGTAACGAGGGAGCTTCAAACGATTTCTCACTATTGAGTAACTACTTTAAATGTGATTTTCGGCACTTATAGTATCCTAGTCTCTCTTTGGCACTCCAACCTGAATGTTTTCTTTATTTCAAGTTGCGGATGTTGGTGACATTGCGAAAAATCACATTTTAATCAATAGAAGATGCTTGTATTTAATAAACACCCATTTAGATGTCGCGGTCACGCATCTGCAAAATGTCGTCAAATAGCATTTAAAGAGGCTTAATCTAAACAACTCCTCTGTCACCTAGAGGTTTGATACTACCAATGTGGTTGCTATTTGTAGAACTAATGAATTTTCCATTTTTCAAAAGTACCATTTGAAGAGCTATGCCACTGATTCTACGGCGTTTGATAAAAGTAAGGTAAGTTTAAGGTAAGAGAAATTTGAACAAGTCAGAGCAATTCGCAGTGTCCCTTTTTGGCTACTTTCAATCGCTTTTATGCAAGCCTATTTATTGACCTGAATACTTAAAAGGAAATATCTCTCCCGTCCTCGAGAAATAATTACTTTGAGACAATGTCGGTTTTTTAAATAGGATCTAATTTAGCGTCTTGGCAGAAAAGTCTGGAAGCCTCTCAATAATATTTCATTCAGTTAGATATTGGTCTTATACTCTTACACATCATATTAAACGAAACGATCTTAATCTCACTGTAGTTGCTTGACATTAAATTGTATAGCATTAAGCGATAAAATAAGATTTTATTTGTCATAGTGATTTCGTTAAATTAGGCACTGTTTTTTTCGGGAATTTAGCTTAAGTTGTGTTCGAGGGCTTGTCAGTTGAAATTCGACCGCTTAACGGGTTTTAGAAATCCCTAACAGACTAAAAGTTGACTTTTGCTACGCGTTCATTTTAGGTGACCTCCGTTCTGTTATCTCGTAGTGCGAAGTTTCATTAATTGAGGGCAGCTTATGCAAATAGAAATAAGATGTTTGCACTTATTCCTCATGTTTCTCCATCTCGTTCTTAATGAACCAATAATTTAGCATTGACCGATACTGATAGGATCAATAAATCTCCAAGAATTTTATCATTAGTAGTAGTAGTATATTGACTCCAGGTTTTCAAGCTACTTAGTACATTTATTTATAAATTTATTAACAACAACAGATTAGTGCTCAAATATACAGAGGGACAATTGTTACACCAAGGTAAAAGAATGCATTTAAGCAGGATTCTAACATTAGTTTCCCTAAGCTCAATCGTGTTTATCAATTATCAAGAGCCCATACCAACGAACTTACTATAATTCCGCATGAAACAGCCGGAATAGGGTGGAATACCAAATTTTTGGCAAACTAGAGTCGAAAAAAGGGGCTATTGAGGATCTGGAAGTGTCTAATGCAACTGGAATCCCAAACAGAGTGCAGTCAGTAAGTTGATTGAACGATTCTGAGAAGGAAGGGACGACAACTTCGTTTAGGACGACCCTAGCTCGGCAGCTAGACTCGGAATCTCAAATAAAAGACGAAAACAACGAGGCCGCCAATAAAATTTTATTTAAATGTTTGACAGCAACTCTCAATAAGGTGGCTACTTCTTAAGACATTTCCCCATTTAATTGCATGAATTGTCCCCTTCGTCTGCTAAACCACAATTCATTACCCCGCCAACCGCTATTGTCCTGTTTATTCTGAGTCCCCCTCCCCCCAGTCTCTAACACACAAAATTCGACCCTCTTCTTCTGGATGTGAAAGCCATTTGTAAAATCTCGATGTGTGTTTATTAAATGCAAGCATCGTCGGTTGATGAAAACGAGATTTTTTCGCAATTTCACTAACACCTCCAACTTTTGATAAAGAAACCTTCTAGGCTAGAGGTCGTCGCCCTGTCGCCCATCTTTACGAAGATCAACTACACCGGCGAAAAATCATCATGCTCATCAAGGCCTAGCCATTCCATGTGGCCACCGCATCATTCTGGTGGCCAATAGTAATAATAACAATAATATTAATGATGAAGATGATGATGCCGAGGAGAAGGAGGATTACGTAGTGGGAGAGAGGGGAGGAAATGCCGAGTGGCCAGAAATATCCAGAGAGTTCCAGCAAGACACAACTCTCATCCTTGAATAGTTCGCAACTACGGGCAACGAAATAGAGGTGCGACCAATACCGCATTCACACCATAGAGGTTGAACAGCCCCCTCTCAACCACAAACAAATGCACACACCTTTGCTGACACCCATTTTACTCCACTGATCTTCATTCTGTTTCCACGAAGTTCGAGATTTCATAAATTAAGGCACCATCTACAAAGTTGAAATACTTTCGTATTACAATTAGACTTTTGTGCATTTTACTATATTTGATAATAACGAAGTGTCTGATCCAAAAATTTGAAAAGGAAGAGTACAATGTACTAGCTAGAGGATAATGATCACTAGTTGGAGAACATCTCACTTTCATTTGCAGATGGTGCCTTAGTCTATGAAATCTCAAACTTCGTGCAGAAAACGCAAATGTGCACTACTGTGGATGGTAGGCTAAAATACATTGGAACAATTGCTTTCTGATATATTCATCACTAAGGCAAACGCATTTCCCTATTTCTCTAAAACTCCTTTTCTAAGCTCTGCGTTTAGGAAGCATGCAAGCCAGCGACTTACTTAAAATAATGGATAACATTTGATAACTAATAATGATTAATAATAATTGCAATAAAGGTTAATTATTTACCCCACAACTACGAAGAATGACAAGAAGGTGCTTTGGAGGCAAAAATTAATATCTGATTATTTGTTTTATTGTATAGAACTCTCAATCCAATAGGACAAAGATAATGGCTTGATAAATTATTAGGAAACTAAAGTGAACTAAATCTAAAGAGTATTAAGTTTCAATGTATAAAAGCTAATCATGTTTGTATAAGGAAGCTTTAAAAGAAAGTTGATTCAATAAAGTCCAGCTAACATGCAAGTGCCCGAGAATCATTTGAGAAACAAATGAATTCAGGAAAGTGTTGTTTTTTATAATATTGAACCCCTACGCCTATTGGAAAACGTCGCTGAACTGGCGTGGCGGACCAAAGGTAATTGAGAATCAAGGACATGATAGAGCCAATTTGAACTCAAATCGCATAAACGAGTCGCCTTAACCTCAAGGCGACAAACCAGATGGCCAACAGTTCAAGCAGGACCTCAATCTCGACACAAAACACACTTCGGTTTACGAGTAACTCCAGCTCATCAGCAATAGTGCCAATGCTCCTTAGGCTTGGCTAGCGTAATTACGTGGTTGCATGTTGTATCCATAAATGGGAGACAACTACTACCGTCAACTCTTCGAACAAGTGAAGCTCTACTGTTTGTTAGCACTCCTACAAAAACTACTGCAAATGCACTTCACCGGGATTTCGCACACCCAAACACTTTATACCCGAAACCCAAGCCATTCAGGTAAATCCACTGAATTTTGCTTTGAATTATGCTTTTTTCTGATAATTTTCGCATTCACAAGTGATCCATGACTTATGACTGAGGTGTGGATGAGTGTGGATGTGTGACACATTGTCGACCGCAGTCATCGAGGTTCACAAACACTTGGCGTTAGATTTTCACTAGTCTACACGACATTGTTCGACTAATTCTGTTTCTTGCGATGTAGACGTCGGTTTGTTCAAATTTTCTTCTTACACTTTCGCTGTTAGTTTTCAACTGTTTCTCCTCCTCCTCCTCTTCATACTATATTTCTAGATGAACAGAGAGATAGAGAGAGGCCGCAACGGGTTTGCAGAGTCTGTGGAGACAAACTGACTGAAAACCATTACAGTGCGCTGATATGCGAAGCGCTGCAAATGCTTCTACCGAGGAGCGGTTCAAAAGTAAATCCATTACGAATGCAGAAACGACGACAGGTGCGACCTCACCTTCAAAAACAGCCGTCGACGCTGCCGACGCTGTCGCGATGACCGGTGCATTGCAGAGAGCATGAGACCGAGTAGTGAGTTTCCTTTGACTTCCCCTTGTGTGACAAGTCGTCGGTATTCGTGGCCATTTCTCGCTAGCCCAATCCAATTCAAGTCATGGCTACCTCAATGATTTTTGGAAATATTTTAAACTGCAATGAATAACTCGCTTTTTATGCTCCAGAGGTTGGTAACGAGGAAGCCTCGAAAGGGGCGATGCAATTGCCAGGCGACAAAAACAACACCAGTTTGGGTGAGTCAAATGCATCAATGTCATAATCGAGTTGTTTCTGCTGAGACTTTGAGACAATAACAACTGAACCCCGTGACAACGCCTCATGATGAATTTTTCAATAGCTCGCTCGCTCACTCGCTCAAGACCTTCTAGGTTTCCCATTGAGTCACTTCTCCACTCATCTACTCATCACAGTTTTTCCGTTTGTATCGATTTTGGAAAACACAATTATTTAGTACGTTATTAAGTACAGTTCTCTGTTGTGCCCGATTTGAAGTTTTACCTCCCCACAAAAGGCTCGTATTTAAAATTGAAATGTTTATCTCTCATGCTAGAATATGAAACAGCGTGGATAGTGGCAGTGTCTAAAACCTCATCTGTGAGGATCGACAAAGCATGGCTCCCAGTGGTTCTCAAGCTGCGGTTGTACGTCAAACTGGGCCATTTCTAATAAAATTGGCCCGTAGCCAGATAAACAATACTTCTGCAATTAAATTCGGATATCTGACATTTTCGCGACAGATGAATAGTTTATGTGGCTGAAGTACGAGACATAATTCACGTGTTCACAAACCAAAGGAAACAACAATAATATGAGAATCAACACTTTGAAACTAATTGATGGTTGAAGTCTATGAACTAGCTAGTTGTACCTATCATCTCAAACGATGCTCAATCGAGTACATTATGATGAATATGTAAATGGTGATCCCCAAAAATGAGGCTAGGGTAACCAATATATTTAGTTCTCATTATTGAGCGATTTTTTCGGCACTTTTAGTATCATCGTCGCTCTTTGGCACTCTAACCTGAATGGTTTCTTTATTTTAAGTTGTCACTGTTGGTGGCATTTTCATCAATAGAGGATGCCTGTATTTGATAAACACTCATTTAGGTCACGGATGGCTTTCACATTCCAGCAATGAGGTCACATTTAAAGTGTTGGTTGGATGATTTCAGAATAAACAGGATGGAGAGGGGAGGGAGATTAATAATATCGATTTAGCAGACGAAGGCGACAAGGCACGCCCGTAAAAGGAAGTTTAATTCCATAACGACAAGCCTGTGTAATGTATTCTAGAATTTTTGGACTAAATGCTCCAGAATCATCGTATTTATTAGATTGGGCCTAAAACCACAATCAAACTCATTATGTGGATGTCTTAAGACGTGGCTACCTCATAGACAGATGCTTTCAGACATTTTAAAACAATTTTATCGACAACCTTCCTGTGTTCGTCCTTCAATTGCTATTCCGTGTGTTGCAGCCGAGTTAGGCCGTCCAATTCAAAGCCGTCGTCTCATCCTCCTTCTCAGATTCGCTGAATCCTCCAGCGGAGCAGACTATACTCGCTCTGGGATAGGAGTTTTGCTGAACTCCTCCAGATCACAAACAATCTGCTTTTCCAGTCTATTTTTGACAACCATTCGAAAGTCGACCGTATCTCAAAATAATTGTTGCCTCCCGCTGCACTAATGGCAACTTCGGTTGCATAGATGGGTGTGCGTGGAGGAATTGTCAAAAATTAATTAACGATAATTTGAGAAAAAAATCCCTAGTAAAATGTGATAATAGAAGAGGAATTCTAATACGATTGAGCTTTGGAAGAAGGAACTAATGCTAAAATCGTGATTTAATTCACAATTTCATGCATGAGACAACAAAGCAAAGATGAGATACCTTAAGGTTACAATTATCCCTCAATGTATTTAATCATTTTTGTGGTAATAAGAAATCGTCTGATCAAATAATCTAAAAAGGAAAAGTACAAAATACAAGCTAGAGAATAATAATGTCCAATTGCATAACATGTCATTTTCATTTGCAGATGGTGCCTTAGTTTATGAAATCTCGAACTTCGTAGAAACAGAATGAAGATCAGTGGAGTAAAATGGGTGTCAGCAAAGGTGTGTGCATTTGTTTGTGGTTGAGAGGGGGCTGTTCAACCTCTATGGTGTGAATGCGATATTGGTCGCACCTCTATTTCGTTGCCCGTAGTTGCGAACTATTCAAAGCTGAGAGTTGTGTCTTGCTGGAACTCTCTGGATATTTCTGGCCACTCGGCATTTCCTCCCCTCTCTCCCACTACGTAATCCTCCTTCTCTTCGGCATCATCATCACCATCGTCATTAATATTATTGTTATTATTACTATTGGCCACCCGAATGATGCGGTGGCCACATGGAATGGCTAGGCCTTGATGAGCATGATGATTGTTCGCCGGTGTAGTTGATCTTCGTAAAGATGGGCGACAGGGCGACGACGACGATGATCTGGTGTGACGTGACGTGACGTGGCTTGAATGATGAAAATTGTGGTAAAGACAATGGCACGTTACGGAGGAGGAATGGAGGGTGAAAATGGGTTCGGGACTGCTTGCATTATTAAGTACTTGGTAGGCCGGTTGGTGATGGGGAAGTTGTTTCGAAGGGTTAGGAGAGGGAGGGAGGAGGAGGGTTGGTAAGTGGCAGGGATGGGCGGTAAAGAGCGAGTCGGGTGGTGGTGGGAGCGTGAGTGAGGTAGCATAGGTAGTGCAGACGGGCCGAGCAGAGTGGCACAGAAGGGTAGGGGCGGGACGTGATGGCAAAAATCTCTTTTATAATAAGGTATGTGCAACCGCTCAGCACTCGTCCGGCCCATCAACTGAGACGACTAAGCGTCGCTACTCAGCCATGCGATCAACCAGGCAACCGGCCAAGTCAGCACGCGCACCGCACGTAGCGGCGAGCGCTAAGCTGACAGCCCGAAGCCGTTTCACGCTGACGGACGGACGACACGTGTCGTCATCGCGGTTGGGTTGCCAGGGTCAGTTTTGACTGACGTCCTGGTGATGCGTACTGTAGGAGTGATCCCTAGAAGTACGATCTTAACCCGCCGCCGCCTCACCCCGGAGTGTGCCACCACGCCTCTCCTTGCTCCCCCACCCCCTCCTTCTCACCGCCCTCCAACGCCGCTGCGACCCTCTTTCCCATTCTACCCTACTTCCCTACTTCCCCTCTTCCTCATTGCGCCCTTCCTTCTCTTTCCGTCCTTCCCCTCACATCTTTCCCTTTTTTGTAATCATTTACCTGCCTTATAAGTAGTATATAATCAACCTCTATTTCTCTTCACCTCTCCTTATTCAGCACCATCACCGACACCATTCTTACCCATTTTCGAAGTTCCCTCCCCTCATTTTTGCTGAGTAACTACTTAAATGCGATTTTTCGGCACGTTTGGAATCTTTGTCACCCTTTGGCACTCTAGCCTAGAAGGTTTCTTTATCAAAAGTTGGAGGTGTTAGTGACATTGCGAAAAAATCTCATTTTCATCAACCGACGATGCTTGCATTTAATAAACACACATTGAGGTTTCACAAATGGCTTTCACATCCAGAAGAAGAGGGTCGAATTTTGTGTGGTGGAGGCTGGTGGGAGGGGGAATCAGAATAAACAGGACAAAAGCGGTTGGCGGGGTAATGAATTGTGGTTTAGCAGACGGAGACGAATTCATGCAATTAAATGGGGAAATGTCTTAAGACGTAGCTACCTCATTGAGAGTTGCTGTCAACCATTTTTAATAAATTTTCATTGGCAGCCTCGTTGTTTTCGTCTTTTATTTGAGATTCCGTGTCCAGCTGCCGAGCTAGGGTCGTCCAATTCGAAGTTGTCGTCCCTTCCTTCTCAGAATCGTTCAATCAACTTGCAGACTGCACTCTGTCTGGGATTCGAGTTATATTAGACACTTCCAGATCCTCAATAACCCCCTATTTCGACTCTAGCTTGCCAACAATTTGGTATTCCACCCTATTTCGGCTGTTTCATGCGGAATTATAGTAAGTTCGTTGGTATAGGCTCTTGATAATTGATAAACACGATTGAGCTTAGGGAAACTAATGTTAGAATCCTGCTTAAATGCATTCTTTCACCTTGGTGTAACAATTGGCCCTCTGTATATTATTAAATCTCCAGCCGAAAGAGGATTTCTGTTTAGATTAATCCCCTTTAAATGCTATTTGACGACATTTAGCAGATGCGTTACTGTGACATCTAAATGGGTATTTATTATATACAAGAATCTTCTATTGATAAAAATGTGATTTTTCGCAATGTCACCAGCATCTGCAACTTGAAATAAAGAAACAATTCAGGTTGGAGTGCCAAAGAGAGACCAGGATTCTAAAAGTGCCGAAAATCACATTTTAAGTAGTTACTCAGTTGTGAGAAATCGTTCAAAGCTTCCTCGTTACCAACCTCTAGATTGTAAATAGTGGGTTTTTAATATAGTTTAAAATATTTCTCAAAAATCATTGAGATAGCTATGGCTTGGATTGGATTGGGCTAGCGAGAAATGGTCACGAATACCGACGACCTGTTACATCCATGGGTTACTACACTGAAGGAAGACGAAGGAAACTTGCTACTCGGTCTTATGTCCTCTGCAATGCACCTGTCATAGCAACTGCGTTGGCAATGTCGACGGTTGTTTTTGAAGGTGAGGTCGCATCTGTCGTCGTCGTATTCTGCATTTGTGATGGATTTACTTTTCCACCGCTCGTCGGCAGAGGTATTTGCAGCCTTCGCATATTGGAAAGAAGGTGGCACCTTGTTCGCCGCTTGTCGTCTTCGTTACTGACCTGAAAGTAATGTCGAATAAGCTCTCTCACTAGCCTCAATGCATTCCATCAACTAAGAAATAACATCGGTTATGCAACTTGTGGAAACCGACCTGGCATGAGAAGACTGCGAGTCTTGCAATGAAGTAGATTCTCCTTAAAAGGGCCTGAGGTCTGCACAAAAATGAGTGCAGAATGCACCTAGAGCATGGTTTATCCTAGTGAGGATTCCTGACATGTTGTAATATTTGTCACCCGCATTAATATGGTGGTATTGAAAATACCACATTAAATTACCAAAGAAGACCCACATTTTGCGTGACAAATAAAGTTTGCTTGAAGAATTTCTAAAACGTTTTCTGAGCTAGATAATGTGCAGTTCCTTGGTTCTTTTGTCATTAAACCGGGTCCCGCATCTCAGGATTTCATGAGTTTTTCATAAGGACTAAGTAAGGTGGAACTATTTCGGACTGGTAGTAATCTTTGTTAAGTAGCAGTTTACACCGAAATTCGCTTGCCCAAGCTTCGACAGATGTGCTGTAATGTGCTATTTTCATTGCAGTGATCAAGAAGAGAGTATTGAGATACAGACACCATCATTCAATCCCTAATAAGATCAAGTTCGGTGCAAATCATCTTGCTTCGACCTTCTCTTTTCAATGATGAAGTGAAGTTTGGGTTCCAGTCCTCATCCGTTTCCGCTGTTTCACCTGGATGAGAGAAGAGGAAATGGTTAATATGATTATTTACGAAATTAAGGAGGCATATAATGCCCTCCTTCTTTGAAATTCAACAGATTTGCTATTGTTGAATAAGACCACACGTATTAAGTACAAATTAAAGTTGAAAAAAACATGGAATTTTCTTATGTCTTGAGTTACATCTATATTCTCTTATTCATAAAATGCAGCATTCAGTGACGTCAGAGAGTAACAATCAATTGCTTCTTGTGATTCCATTTGAAGATGATATAAGGCTGCAGGAGTTCCTCGGCTTGTGTTCATCACCTACTTGTAATGTCTACAAGGATGCTTCATTAAAATGCTAAGGTATATTTTTAGTAATGGCGCTTTTACCCATTTTCGACGAGTATGTTAGATTTGTGTGCTGATTGGGTAAGGGCGATGATGAGCGATCAGACTTACAACATCCTATGGTTCGTGTATGGATATGGCTTTGAAAATTTGTTGAGTTATAGAAAAAACATTGTTAGCAGTGAGGAGGTAGGCTAGGTACCCTGCTAGGATGATACCTCGAGGAATCCAATAAAGAACTGAAAACTCTACATTTTTGTCAAGGAGATCGATTCCGATAGTTGTTAGTTTGACTATAGGCGTTTGATATCTAATCGTCAAATCGAGCAAAGTTCACATTTCAAGGACCGATTCGTTCAACATCACCTAGCAGTAAAGGTCGCATTTTGCAAGTTAATCCTTGGTTCTTTGGACAAGTGGAACGCATTGACTAGGCATTGTTCTAGGTTCAAAGTCGGGGACAGCGTCCAAGGTAAGAGAGAATCGAGGGTGGAAGCATGAACAGGTATTATAAGAAATGACTAGCACGTGATGGGTGTGTTGTTCTTTGCACTCTGTCGTGCGATGTTGTCAACGGTTAATCTGGCGACGAGACACAAATTATGACTAAGTGATTTGTGATTGGTCCGAGGTCGTTGGCGTCCTGTCCTTGAAAAGAGTATTCATATCCGCGCACCGCATAAATGCTACATCACAATTGCCTTTGGCGGGCAAAGGTTGCAAGAAAAAATGCGCACATGACCGAACTAGCCGTCAAAAGGACTTGACGAGCTCTTTCGGGTATTGTCAAATCTTTCAAATTGCAATTTTAGTATCTAGTTATCAGCAATTTCGTTAACAATGAAGATAAGTTTCAAGTTTAAGGCAATACATCACCTTTGATAAACAAACATACAAATATGGTGTTTTTTACTGGGAAGCAGTGCTCCTTAGTAAGCACACTAATACTCCTACAACTATCCACCTAAACTTGCTTATAAATTTTAAGTAGTGAGACGTTATGAAATAAACAATTTCCGCCTAGAGTTTGTTGCATTGACATTAGACGAACACTTTAAACTACAACTTTGATGGCAAATTAATAATTAAGTTTAGGATTTTACTCTTCCGTTCCCAATCTCAATTTAGGTGCAAACAATTTATTCATAAGATGCTTCGCCTCTTGGGGAATGCATATAAGAGGATGAGAGTGCGAGTCAGTAATGGCGTTTCAATCTCATCTGAGGTTTGAGTTATTTAAAAAGGCAATCGAAGGTTATAAGGCCCCTTTTTCCGAACTAAGCAATTATAATAATTTTACACTTTAAGTGTGGAAAGTTAATCCTGTTCTTTGACCTGTGATCACGGTAATGCGTTAGGTCAGCTATGTTGGATAAATTGGCTGTCACTCTGGATGTAATAGATTGGTACGCTTACCAGTGACGCGTTCGAAACTATTCAAAAACTTGTCTTTTATAATAATGCGAAATGCATATATAAATACCCACTACAGTTACTTTTATTATTTTTACAAACATGTAACTATTTTATTTTGAAGTCAATATCCTGATTAATGGATAAACATCATTTAAGACATGATTATTTTCTCCCCAGGTAATCTAGCAAGGCTTGACAAATAACTGAAAATTTGTGACTGACTCAGCAGGACTGCAAAGACATATTTGTAATAGCTTTATTGAGGGACGCAATACACTTTTGCAGTAAATACACTAAGTGACACCGCAAGTGCGGGCTTAGTCATAACGGCTACGGTGATTCACCGATAACCTCCTCCTGACCTCCTCGGGTCAGATCGTGATTTTTGGTACGGGAAAAGGCTATATGATATTCAGATTTACCATCGCGTAGGCGAAAACGTGGCGACTCCACAAGCAAAGGATAAAAAGCATGCGCCAGTGGTGAGGTTAGGGTGAACTAATAGAAATGATCGTAATGAAGGCAAATGAAGTGCAGTCAGACTGTAGCAAGGGTTCATACAATGGAGAAAATGTAGGGGCATACACTATTTTCAAATTCTAACTGTTTTTTGAAGTTAAAAATAGAAATAAAACATTTGATGAGCGTGTTTTGCTCAGATTTGCAACACAATTGAAAAATGAGTCAAATCCCTCAATTTAATGCAATAAATGATTTTAAAAATGTTTGATTAACGCTACATTACAGTTGTGCATATCTGAATAAAAAAATCATTTTAAGAATAAGGTTTGCACTTTTGAAATAAATTAACCCCAACTGCGCTCTCAGTCATCACGCCTGGGTCAAAGGGACGAGCATTAACCGATAGCCTCCTCCTGACCTAATAGGGTAAGAGAGTGTTTACTTAGAAAGGCGAAGAGCACATTTTGCTGAATCAGTCTAATTATGTCGCCTTGGGTTTTGGCTTAAGGCTTGACTTCGAGTGGGGGAGGGCACGGTTAGTTTAACTTTGTTCATCAAAACCAACCTCGTGGGACCTATCGATTGTATCCACACCATAGGTAAAGATCCGCAAAAGAGTGCCTTTTAGAGACCTAGTATCTAACTGGTTTGAGAACATTTCTCCGAATGCATTTTAAACCAGATAAAACATCTTTATTCATAAAATGAATAATCCATCTCTACACAAACAACGATTCGATGGATGCACAGCTCTAAACGATTTTATAAACGACCGCCGTTTATGCGACTAAAATATCTACCATAGCATCATTGCGAATGTTGTTTTTAGACATTATTCTTTTAAATCAACGCAACAACCTTCACGGGGGGGGCTAAAGATAAGTCCTACCTTCACATGGGTGGAGCCACGTTTTATTTAATGTTTTATACAATTTTATACAGTAATAATGATGTGCAAATAATGGTCGCTTTTTAGTGTCCACAGGAAATCCAACAGAGTGCCGTGCTTCATACTTCATTCTCAATTAAATTGAACTAGTGTTATAAAACCTTTTCGAAAATTATATTTGGTATGCAAGGATTAGTGTGTTTGAATGATTGAGAACAAAGTTTTATCGGCTTCAAAAACCACGTGGCTAAATAATCAGCTGCGATTTTAAATAAGAAAAATAGAAAACTACCCATTTCATTTTGCACCTATTGGTGAACTTGATTTTTACAGAACTGTATATTCACCTAGCAGAAGAGATGTAAAGTGCTTAGTGACATCAAATCAAAAGTGAATTGTGACTTGATATTGGATTATTCAGACTGCGTTGACACACAATCATCAGTTCTTATTATTACAAGGATAATATCGGTGAAAGGTTATGGTGTGGAAATGATGCAAAACCTCGCAAAGTTTGTTTTGCAGCAATGATTACATACGAAGAAGGCCAAGTGTTGAACAAAACTAGTTTCAACTTAAGGTTTTTCATGCTGCATGAAAGCATCAACTCAAACACCATTTAAAATTTCGCTTCACAGAAGCTCTGTCAGTGTCTAATTTTTTAACCGCTATGTCAGTCTAACTAGTGATTTGAATATATAATTATAGTTCTCTTTATTTAGGTATTTCCTACACGCAAACACTTATTTTATTAAAGCAAACGTTTTACAAAAACGGTTAAAAACAACTACCACGTCCGTAGAAATTTCCTTTAGCGATATGACCAAGCTTTCAGCAGAAGACCGATCTACTAATCATCATTATTTTATAGCATTTAGTTCGAAAAAGGTGAAAAAACGCTCTTTAGATTGGAAACGAACGACTTAGGAATCAGTTTAATACTAAAAAGTAAGCATTACATGTTTTAATTACAGCACACAAATGCAATTAAAAAGGTCTTGTTGTATCTCCAGAAAAGTATATTTATAATTTTCTGATTATCTTGAACAATAATTTATTTTTCTTTCGCTATTATTTGTATAATATGTACAGTTGTTTAAATCTTTACTATGACGACTTGCACTTTGTTGGATTAACGTTGAGTTACGACGCGTCCCGTCTCCTGTGGCTGTTGTCGAACGTAACACACTAATCAGACCAGTTTAGGTAGCATAGCACCTCCATACTTTACTTTAATTATATATCAACATCACAACTAAAGAGCTCTTGTCAAAATGAAGCATTCAGTTAATAAGGTTATTTCCTTTGCAAATTAAAGTGACTTTTAAGGAAATGACTGGTCGGATTAGTCTACTATACAGGTGATCACTACCCCTATGCAGTTCTGATTGCTCCGATTTCCCCTGCAAACCCAAAAGTTGTACTTATTACCCACGATCTACAATTTATCTGTGGTAATTAAATGTGGGTCCATCTATTGATATTTTTCATTACATAATCTCTCAAAAGAAGTAAAATTTGCATCAATTTGTCGCCTGAATTGTTCAGAGTTACCTGGCAGAATTTGATTTGTCTCGTGAAGAAGCTACCTCATTGGCAGCTATTAGCAATCTTATTCAAATCAATTTTGAACAGTAGCCTAGATGTTTTCCTCATGTTTTAGGTTCCTGGCCTATCCATAGAGCGGAGATCATTTTCAAAGTCGTCGTCTCTTCTTTCTTTGAATCTTTAAATCCAGTTTAGGACTGTGGCCTCTAAAATACGATTTGCATTTGCCTTCTACAAAGCCTTAATTATTCATTTTTTTTTCAATTTTAGAAAACTATTATTTTGATGGCTGGTATAATTTAAAAATACTAGTTTTGAATAGATGTAAAAGTTGGTTCTTTTTCTGGTTTCTAGCAAATAAGGCTTTACATGAATTTGAAAAGCGAAACATGTAGCAAGCTTAACACTCACTGAAGTTTTTTGACTTGTTTTAACTTTATTTTTGAATACTTTTATAAACATTCCTTGAACTGTACAACCAAAAATTTTGTTGGCTAAGTAAAAAGAAATAAACTATATTTGAGCATTAAAAATGCATTTGTATTATGACTTAGTAGGAAGTGTTGAAAACATCACAGCTAAGCTCACCAACCATAGCACAGGCAGAGTGGAGGCAAATCTATCCAGCATTGCAAAAATGTCGTTCATTGGTCAAAGAATGGGTATAGTTAATTACTTATAAATTTAAACAATTAAAAATCACGATTTCTTAAAACAAATTTTTTTTCACTTTTCATTGTTTTTGCTACTGACTCTCTCACATATACAGAAATGATTGCTATCACCAGAGCATGTGGCATTGACACGCAGCTTATGACAAGCAAAAAAGACAAGCCGACTTAGAGACTTGATCAGAAAGCCTAAAATCTTCTCCTTTAGATACTCTGAACAGCACAACAGGCAACTAAAAGCCTGACGAACCTCTATTTAGGAGTTCAAATAAGTCTTAATAGCATTATTTAACTCTCATTAGAAAGTGCCTCTAAACGTCTGTCAATATTCGTGTTTGTATTAGTTTTTCCCATTAAATGTTAATTTTGTGGGCATTGGATAGAATTTTACAGTTAGTTCTTACATTCATTCTATACCACTGGGATCAAGGAGAGAAATATGCATTCAAAATGCAGAACAGGTGACAATATATCTTTCCACTACACTTATTTTAGCTACCTTTAAAACGGTAGGTAATCTATAACGGAAGTCGGTAGCAATACTTGTTCTGTGGGAACGCTTCTCTATATTTACATCTAAGGCCAAGCACTCGATTAATTTAATGTCGCATTCTGGGAAAGGATTAGCTAGCTGAAGTAACCGCTTTTGTTTAAAGCCGCTTACAAACCTTAATTTGCATTTAGTTGTTGACATCATCTCATAGATCTACCACGTGCATCTTTAGCTCTGTTTAAGTTGTTATCCTCCCATGTTATTGATTTAATTAGGACACCCTCATTTGCATTAATAAAGTCGCGTCAAGGTGCATTTTGTGTTTTATTTGCTAGGTGAGCAGAGTCCGCGAAATGCACATATCAAGCATTCAAAACGCTGGTTTGAGCTAGTATTTGGCCTCAGGACGAAATAGAGCTATAGTGCTCAGAGTCACACTTTCTGAAGAGGGACTATCTGCAGTTTCTCTTGCTTTTTCAAATAACTGGACATCGTTTCTTGTATCATTGAATACCGGGCATCCATATCAAAAGGCATTGTTAGATTAAGACCTAGGGTGGTTAAACAGAGATCAGACATGTGGAAAGAGACTATCACCATTTTTAAAAAATAGGTTGAACTTTCACTAAAGTATGACGATGGTGAAGTCATTCCTGTTGTCGTATATTTTAATATTCCAGCCTACCCAATTTATTGTCCAAGACTATAGTAAATTTATCAGCGTTTCCACATAGAAGGCATCGGAATTTGTCAACTTACGACCATCAATAAAAGGTGGATGCCTGATATCCAGAACATTGGAATATCCAGTATAACCAGTGTACTAAGAAAAATCATACGACGACAGCTCATGACAGCTAAGCAGCATTTTGAAATAAGACGATAACATAAAAAATCATCTTTATCTTCCATAATAACCGCAGTCTCGAAGCATACTTCTTGTGATGTGCTGCATTACTAAGAAGCATTCAGTGAATCTTTCTACAATCTACTATCTTCAGCAGAAAGTGACATTTACATCATCAAGTATCCTAAAATCCGTTTTTTCTCTTTTCCTTCATAAAGTAGTTTCTTTAATGTCAATAATTAAATTTGTCTTGATCGACAAACATGATCCCATGTTCACCAAAGTTTCAATCGGGTTTCCTGCATGCACACATGATTTCTTTATATATCTCCTGTGTTTTTGAATTCGCAGTACCGAATCATCATCTCTAAGATTGAGTTACCTCTAATCGAAACAGCTCGGACTTGACCTCAGATGTCATGACTCATACTGACGAACAGACAGCGTTGTCAGGCACATTGCGCTTCAAGGTGGGCAACAGTTGACTCATCAGTATCAACGCATTCCGCAGCCAATCAGGATCAACCGACACGACATAAACCACCCGTCAAGCTCAACCACCTCAGCCATAATTAAATAAGCTACCCTAGAGTAAACATGTCTTCCGGTGACACCCCGTCCTCCCTTCACGAAAATTATCCCGACAAAATTCAAAATGCAAGGTGTTCGTCTCCTGATGAGGGAACATCCCAATTACCACCACTTCTTTCTATTCATCGAAACTACCACCTGAGCAGCGACACTCTCGCTAACCATCGTTCTAGGAGAGCAGCCAAGTTAGCGGAGAGTGTTCAGATTGATTCAGGCCAGCTTACTAGGAATGCGACGTCGATAGTAAGTGATGTGGGCTCCTATCAATAGTCTACAACTTTTCACAGCAAATGAAGATAGGAGTGAATTGGCGAGTTAACACATGATTGTCCTAATTATAGACACACCACGAAAAAGAGCACATCTGCGATGTCTGCGGCAGGAAATTCGTCGAAAGACGAGACCTGCAGAAGGCATATACACACCCACGACGAGAGTTGGCCATTCAGGTGCACACTGTGTGGCAAGGGCTTTTCAAACCAGGGCCAACTGATTAAGCACATTCTGATCCATACAGGTGCATCCCATGTTTCTACTGAGATTGCCATGCAAAAATACTACGACCTAACGATTTTAACCATTATATATCGATTTACAGATGAAAAGCGGTTCGTGTGCTCCAGTGCAACAAGGCTTTTGCCAGTTGAAACTGTCAATCAAGTCATGAAAGGAGTAACTAACCTTTTAATTGCTTCGTAGCTGCATTCTCGATGCAGAATTTAGTGGGGATTTCCACAGTGAAGAATAAAGACGTCCAAACAATCGGAAGGTGAAATTCGAGTCAAAGGTTTGGTAAATTAGAGTAGTTGCAGTTGCCCTACCAAGATTCGTTCATAAACTTTGAATAATTTAAGATACATAAATTCCAAGTTTCAGTGACAAATAAATCGGACTTTCTCCTGCTTTTCGATTTCAGGTGCAGTTTCAAAAACTGATAGTATTAGTAATTTTCAATGCATTAAAGCTAAGCATGTTTGTATAAGGAAGCTAAAATATAAGTGTTGGAGGACCATTTGAGACACACAACACTTTATTAGTTCAGGAAACGATTGTTTTTTATTGTACTGAACTCCTACGCCCATTGGAAAACGTCGCTAAGCTGGCATGATGTACCAATGGTAATTGAGAACCAAGGTCATAATGGAGCCAATTTGAACTCAGAACACATGGACGAGTCGATTGAAACAACCTCAAGGCGACAAACCAGATGACCAACAGTTCAAGCAGGACCTCAACCTCGACAGGAAACACACACCTGTTTACGAGTAACTCCAGCTCATCTACAATAGTGCAATGCGCCTTGAACTTGCCTGGCGTAATTACGTGGTTGCATGTTATATACATTAATGGAAGACAATCACGACCGTCAACTCTTCGCACAAATAAGTTTCTACTGTTCGTTAGCATTCCTTCTACAAAAACTACTACAGATGCATTTCATCAGGATTTTGTACACTAAAACACTTTAGCGCCGAAACCCAAGCCATTACGGTAAATCCTCTGAATGTTGCCCTAAATTATGCTTTTTCTGATGTTTCTCATTCACAAGTGGGTTATGACTTATGACTGAGGTGTGGATGAGTGCCACATTGTCGACCGCATTCATCGAGGTTCACATACACTTGGCCTAAGATTTTCACTAGTTGATACAAAAGTGTTTGACTGATTCTGTTTCTTGCGATGTAGGCGTCGGTTTGATCAAATTTTCTTTTCACACTTTCGCTGTTAGTTTCCAACCGCTCCTCCTCTTTCTCTTCATATTATACTTCTCCATGAACAGAGAGAGACCGCAACGGGTTTGCAGAGTCTGTGGAGACAAACCAACTGAAAACCATTACGGTGCACTGATATGCTAAGTTTGCAAATGCTTCCACTGATGAGGGGTTCAAAAATAAATTCATTACAAATACAAAAGCGGCGACAGGTGCGACCCCACCATCAAAAACAGCCTTCGACGCTGTCGGCGCTGCCGACGTTGTCGCTATGACCGGTGCATTGCAGAGGGCATGAGACTGAGTCGCAAGTTTCCTTCGTCTTCCCTCTGTGTTAACCCATGGATGTAACAAGTCGTCTGTATTCCTGGCCATTTCTCGCTAGCCCAATCTAATCCAAGCCATAGCTATCTCAATGATTTTTAGATGTATTTTAAAGTGCAATGAAAAACCCAAATTGTATGCCCTAGATTTTGGTAAAGAGGAAGCCTCTAACGAGGCGATTCAATTGCCAGGCGATGAAAGCAACGCCGGTCTGGGTGAGTCAGATACATCAATGCCATACTGAGTTCCTTCCGCTCAGACTTTGAGCTAATGACAACGGAACCCCCTGACAACACCTCATCGATAGCTCGCTCGCTCAAGACCTTCTAAGATTCCCACTGAGTCGTTTATCTACTCATGTACTCATGACAGTTTTGCCGTGTATATCGGTTTCGGAAACTCACAATTATTTAGTACGTTATTAAGTACAGTTCTCTGTTGTGCCCGAATTGAAGTTTTATTTTATCATAAAAGGCTTGGATGCAAAATTGAATGATTATCTGTCTTATACTAAAATATGAAACAGCGTGGATAGGAGCAGTGTCTAAATCTTCTTCTGTGACGGCGATAAAGAATAGAACCCGGTGGTTCTCAAGCTGCAGTTGTACGTCAAACTGGGCCATACTTAAATTACTTGAACGCTATCCACATAAACAAAACTTCTGCAGTTAAATTTGGATATCTGACATTTTCGCAATAGATAAATAGTTTATGTGAGGCTGAAGTATGAGACAGAATTCACATGTTCACAAACCAAAAGGAACAACAATATGGGAATCAACACGTTGATAGTAATTGATGGTTGTAAATAATGAACATACTAGTCGGACCTTATCATGTCGAACGAGTACATTCTGATGAATATGTAAATGGTGATTCTCAGGAAAATGAGGCTACAGTAACAAATATATCTAATTCTCACTATTGAGTGACTTGCAGGCACTTGTAGAATCCTCGTCGTTCTTTAGTTCTCCAACCTGAATGGCTTCTTTATTTCGAGTTGTGACTGTTGGTGACATTGTGAAAAAATCACCTTTTCATCAATAGAAGATGCTTGCATTTAATAAACACCCATTCAGATGTCACGAAGGATGGAAGTGGAAGGGGCTTATTAAATATCGATTTAGCAGACAAAGGCGACAAGGCACGCCGTTAAATGCGAGTTTAAATCCTTAATGACAAGTCTTTGCAATGTATTTTAGAATGATTGTATTAAGTGCCACAAAATCGTCGCATTTATTAGATCTGGCCTGAAACCTCACTCAAACTCACTCATTGGGGGAAATATCTTAAGACGCAGCTACCTCATTGACAGTCGCTTTCAAATATCAAAAAAATTGTTGACAACCTGCCTGTTTTCGTCCTTTAATTGAGATTCCTTGTGTTGCAGCCGAGTTAGGCCGTCCAATTTAATGTCGTCGTCTCATCCTTCTTCTCAGATTCGCTGAATCCACCAGCGGAGCGACTCTACTCGCTCTGGGATAGGAGTTCTGCTGAACTCCTTCAGATCGCCAATAATCTGTTTATCCAGACTATTGTGCCAAAAATTCGAAAGTCGACCGTATCTTAAAATAACAGTTGCGGCCCGCGGCACTAATGTTAACACTTCTTACTAATTTATATACAAATGCATTTCTAAACGCTCAAATACGGTTTGATTCTTTTTAATTTAACCAACAAAACCTTTGGTTTTACAGTTCTTGGGATGTTTAAACAGTTATACAGTGATGAATCTAGGACAATTAAGAAAACTACGATAAGGTTTAAACTTGCTGCATGTTCCCTTCATTCGCTTTCTTGTAAAGCCTGATCACCATCTCCTCTTTATTCAACAAATTTGCCGGGCGTATAGGTGCCCAATTACCATTACGTCTCTCTTTTATTCGACTATTTACTCAATCATCTTTGGATTTTTCTTTAAATTCTAGTAGTCAAACTGTTGCAGCTAAGTTCACTATTGTGCCAAAGTAATAAATTTTTTTTGCGAAATATGTTAAACTATATCTTCCTCGAACATTGAATTTGTGGTCTTATCAAATTTATGTACGAACTACATACAAATGTGTATTTATTGATTAAACCAACTGGATAAATGGGAAAAACCATTCCTTAAATCGACATTTGTAATAACAATAAAAACAAGGAGATGAATCGATACATCTCAAATATTGGCACTTTGCACGAAATGCAGCCGGATAAAATGAACCCATCTACTTGCATAAACCATAGCCATTAACAAACCCTTTGAGGTTTATTATATTTCCTACTTAAATGTCATATAAGTGCGTAACTTAGAATGTGCAACGAAATAGGTGGTGGCAAAATGCCAATGACTCTTATTGGTGCTTTCGTGAAATAAGTGACGGGATATTGAGCTACGCTTTTAATGTTGAAAAAACATTGTGTCACTCCGCTGGTTCTGTCCGATTTTCGGACTTTGTTATTATAAACTTAATTGCAAATTATTCCAAGAGGTTTGATGGAGCCAAACAGTATTCGAATACTTAAATGCTTTGAAACAAATAGATTTAATTTCACAAATTAAAAACGTAAAACTTGCCTGATTAAAACCTTCTCAGAAGGAAATACTCAAGAAAAATGTGATGCAGATAGTGTCTTGAGAGTTCAAGAAAGGAAGGGAGGAAGCATGGAAACAATTTTGGCCTCACCAAATATAAACATCGAACCGGGCACGATGCAGCTGGGTTTGATGATAAGCTGCTTCTCTAAGAAACTTAACATGTTTTGAATTTAGTAAACTGGCATTTAAGTGTGATTGAAACCATATAACTGTCCATCGCTGTCATCTTCGGAACCTTAAAGAAGTTCTCAACTTGACAATGGGTGCCTGCTCATGGATTGAGTGAAAATTCTAATCTCAAATCTCGAGTTGACATCTGCCAACTTGACATTGCATTCTCGCCAACATGTTTCACCTGTTTTGGTGGATAGACCGGTGACCGGTGTTTAGCGAAAAATGGATCCTCTATGGAAACGTTAAACGCCGTAGACAGTGACAAGTTCGTAACGGAAGAGACCCCGAGCCACAGACAAGAGGGTAACTTTATGGGAAAATATTCTTCGTCTCTCATTCTGGTGAGATCGCCAAGGCATAATCCACTTCGAATTGTTGCCATCTGATGCAGCCAACAATTAATGCCCAAATCTACCTTCACCAAACAGATGAAAAATTACTATTCTATAAAACTGCCGAAGTGGATTTTCTGAGATCTTTAATTTGAATATTTAACCTAGTAAACAATAAAATTACTGGAGCAATTAATAAATCCACAAAGGCTCTACACCAAGACTGAAAACTGGGTGATCGACCATTATCGCAACGTATGAACTTTATTTCATTTAATATATTGCCCAATATTCCTTATCAAATGAGCGATTTCGGGACAAACAACAAATAAGAAACTGAAGAAATAATTGGCAAAAACATTAAATTTTGTCTTTCAATGTTTCAGATTTTATAATTATACACCTAATCATAAGTGGGCTCTTGATTTTTTTAGATGAAGTATATTCTTTCGAAAGAATTCCATAGGTAGAAAATTCTAATGAATATGCAAACACAATCGCTGTTTCTGAGGCATGCACCTCTCCTAGAAGTTATTCCGAGAAAATCAGAACTTGAGGCTAGAGACACCATTGCATGCAGATTACGAAGCTGAGCTTGAGTGCACAGTCTGCAGAACTACTTGGAGCACAAAACGGCTATAAGTCAAAAACGAGGAATGGCATGGCTTATTTTAGCAGAACTGCTAGGCAATTACGGGTACCCACGTATTTTGTCTCCGAAGCAAAATTGTTAGTGCTAAAGATGAAGTTATGTCATTTCTTTTCTTTGGAAAAAGAGTGTTTGAATGCTGAGGATCAACTAAAATTCACGATTTCTGAAGACTGTATAAGTGATGACAAAATTAAGGTAGATCAGACTCATTGGTTTACAGCTGGACCAATAGGGTTGAAGATGGAGGCACACAGTTTTAAATTGTTGATGCGGTTAATGCTGCATGAGAACAAGGCTCGCCAATAAGACCTTTGAGCTTGCGGTGTGTTTTAAGCAACTAGTTCTACTAAGAATTAGTGCGAGCGTGGATAGCTGTTCAGCATCTTGTGTGTCGCGTCTGCCGTATTTAACGGAAGGCCATCTAGCATTTTTATCTTGAGTCTCACTTCCATTCACCCAAAAAGATTTGCTCACCAACGATAGGCTACGAAGAAGAGGACGACGACGCCAGGTGTAACGAATGTTACGGAGCACCATGTTTTGCTCTTTATTCCCCTTCTCGTATTGCTGCTGCTTTCCTTTAGAAAACAATCTGTATTTTGTACAACCCAAAATGTTAAATTGATGTGATCTAGAGCAGCATTTATTCCACTTCAGGTGTCACATTCACTTTCCTCTTAAAGAAGCAGATGGGGCAACTGGCCTCAAGTAGGTAGTCGAATGTGAATAAGTCTCCAGCTCTCTCCATCTTGTGACCGCACTCCTGACACATCACGAATTCCTCTAAAGAGAACAACAACAATGGGTTGGAGTAATAATGGTAATAATAAATTAACTTACGAAAGAAACGGAGGAAGGCTGCTTTGATAGCGTCCTCCTTGTGATATCCCGGAATGATGGGGTTCTCGGTCTCGTCCATCTTGCCTCTTACACCAATGAGCGCGCAGACGAAAGCAAGGATTTCGAATTCGTCGAAGTCGCACTCCAGTTCTTCACAACATATGCGGAAATTGGTAATCTTTGTTCTGTCCAGCGTGCAGTTGTAGCAAACATCGAACATTAAGGTGCCCTTCAATTCCATAAAGAGGGACCGCATTTGGACCGCGTTCCTTTCACTATAGTCGTAGCGGCCTAATTCAAAATCGACGAAGCCCTCATCCTCAATGCTTTCTTCTCCTTCTTCCTCACTCGTGCCATAGTCATCGTCGCTGTCAATAATAAAATTTTCACTTTCTTCTCTTTCAACCACATTAACGTCAGTGGTGGTAGCATTGGTGGCAGGGCCTTCGTGCTCTTCGAGCCCGACAGAGTAAAACTGTGATAAAGATGACGACGACGAAGAAGAGAATGGCGGCATGCTGCGACCTTCTTGCTTAGTAGTGAGCGTGGAAATGATATCACTGGAACCTGGGAGGTCAATGTATTCGTTGGGCTTCTCAGGGGTCTAATTTAAACAAACAATGTTTTAAGTGCATTTAAACAACCGTGCTCATAGGTGTAATTACACCACCAGACGCAGGGATGAGTCATCATCATGACCTTTGAATGCAATAAGATTTGTGCCACGAAATTGTTGCACTCACTTGAATGTCCAGTCAATTAAATGACTGATCGCACGGCCATGGGAGATTTGATAATGAACGAGTATCAAGGCTTCACTACTTCCTGCTGGTCACAGAGAAGGAGCAGATTATTACAGCAAACATGGGCGATTTGCATTTTTCCTTGCGAGGATGATTTTTCTTAAAAAGTCGCCTAATCAATTTGTAATCGGCGTCATTCTCGACGACATCATCTGGTAGAAGATCTCAGGAATTTGTAAACGTATCCTCTGACATCATTTTTGGACCTTGTCTTGAGGTGTAACGGTTGTTCGAGTTGAAGAGGAGTTCATTGTTGAGGCTAATCCAAGTTTTGTTGGATCCTACGATCGGTTCATGCGTCACCATGTGACCTTGAAGGGAGTCCCATGCCGATGGATTGATGGTGTCGTCAGTTCACCAGAGGTCTAAATAGGGCCTCTAAAAGCTCACATTGGCAGCGTCGATGGATGCAGGGACTAACTCTTTCTTGGCTGTCCCGTCAATGATCTTAGTCAGAGACTGCTGGACTGCACGGTCAGCAAATTAAGTAGCTGAAACGAGGTTCGTTTGGATCCCCATCCACCGGACGAGTTTTCCATTGCCTTAAAAAGTTGTTGGTCTGGTGACATTTGCTGGGGTTATGTTTCCACTTTCTCCCTTAGATTACAAGCCATCAGGAGGTCGGAACTGGTAGGGATTTTATTACGTATTGCTGTTCTTCACAGTGGTGGCCGGGATCTTCATGTGTGGAGATATCACACATGTCCTCCTTCCATGATGCCAAGTCATTTTCAATTTACCAGCCGCCTTTGTCAACTGAGTCGTGAATAAAGGACCACTGAAACCTTCATTTTCAACCACGATACATGCCCGCCCCAGTACATTTTAAAAAAAGTTCATTAAAGTGGTTTGCACTTTACCATTTTAACTTCTCAAAGCATACAAGAGAAATTCGATGGTGTAAGTATCAACTTGAATTAGAAGAAATAACTAGCTCGTGAGGGATGTGTTGCTTTTTGCAGGCTGTCGTACGGAGTTGTCAATGGTCAACCTGGCGATGGGACAAATTATGTTTGTTAAAGTCCTGTCCTTGAAAAGAGTATTCATATCAGCGAACCACGCAAATTTAATCACAAGTTTAAGGCAAAGCATCACCTTTGGAAGACAAATATACAAATATAATGTTTTCTACTGGAAGCAGTATTTCTTTGTAAACACTCTAGTACACCTACCACTATCCACATGAAATTGGTTATAATTTTAATTTCCATGACGCAATGAAATAAAAACATTTCGGTTAGAGTTTGTTGCATTGACATTAGACGAGCACTTTAAACTAAAACTTTGATAGTAAATTAATAAATAAGTTCTAGGTTTTACTCTTCTGTCCCCGATCTCAATTTTGGTTCAAACAATTAATTCATAAGTTATTGCGCAATTGACTGGATTACCACTAAAATCTCAACTGCAATGATAGCTGTTTTGTTATAAGGAAGAACCTCAACTGGAGGAGAACTGGCACTTCACAAATCACTAGAAGGAATTTCGTTGCATCTCAGTCAGTAAATTGATCAGCATTTGCCCACAGGGAGACCTTGTTAGCAGTTGAGGTCCTTTGGAAACATAAATGTTTAAACGTTACAATTGGCGCCGTCGTCGTCTTCCTCGTAGTCTACCGTAGGTCAGCATATCTGATTGCGTGAATGGAAGTCAGACTAACTGTGAAAATGCTAGATTTCCTTCCGTTAAACACGGTAGATGCGACAAACAGGATACTGAACAGTTATCCACATTCGCACTGATTCTTAGTAGAACTAGTTGCTTAAAACACCGCAATCTCAAAGTTCTCATTGGCGAGCCTTGTGGCTTGATATCCTAACATTGATTAAGATTTGCAAAGAACCCAGTCCTCTATCATAGAATTATTTCTGAAAAGTAACTTAAAATAAAACGGATTACCAAACGGGCTCGAAAGCGGAGATTCATTTCTGCCTGCCCTCAGTGGTGTTTCCAACATTTACCTTGCCTCCATACTTGCCTTTACATTTCTTCCCTCAAAGACCTTTATAATTTTTGACGTAACTAGCATTAATATCTGCTCAAAACACCCAAAAAAGATATTATAGTCGGAAAATTCACAATGCAATATATTACGTTTAATTTGAATGCCCATAGAAACAGTTTCCTACAAGACAGATGTAAGTTTGGTCTTCAACATGCTGCTAGCTTAGGCGTCTTGGAACCAGAATGAATGAAATGAAAACTACAATGTTATTAGTAGCTAAGCACGTTTATTTTCTAAGTAGTGTGCTACTTGCATCTGTACCAACCATTATTACAGTTAAAACCAGCTAAGTCCTACTTTTCTCTTTCATAAGGAAAACACTTTAATATTACCAACAACTGATTCGTTGATTTAACAAATAAAGAATATTTGCAGCGATGAGTTATATCATAATCAACAGGGAATTTTAGTGGAAGAAATAAATCTACAATGACGAAAATCAAACTGCGTCATCGGAGCAATTCAAATCCATTTTCTATCGACGTAAAGGCCATTTGAGGAGATTTCACCGATAGGATATTAATAATCCACTATTTCAACTCAAATTTTATGTCATCTGAATGATAAAGTGCACACACGGAGCCAGAACTTGAAATTCGAGTGCTGCGTACGCATAGATCCAGTTGACGTGGGGTTGAATTTGGCAAGCAGATGTTTCTTCTATGGGAACTGGTTTCACGGATTCATAGTCAGCCTTAAAAGTCGAGCTTAATCGCTAGATTGGATACCAATTAATGAGGAGGAGGTCTATGCAAAAGCGGAAATTCTACTGGTGCTTGGTGGTATATTCAATAAAACGCAACGGTGTGAATCAGACAAAATAAATGTCAGAATAGATCTTTCTGTGCAAAAGTGTTTCACCGAGCAAAAGCAGGTAAATGAGAAGTGCATTTGAGCTTCCTTGTTTAACACATTCTAACATCGTCCAACGCCAATGTAGAAGCTAGTGGTATGCAAGCAAAGTGCTTATAACAAGAAAAATGTATGCTGAAGGCCGTTTGTACTTTCAATAAAATCCATTTCCTGCAATTACCCAGTGTACTCTGTATGTGTTAGTCATTCTTTGATCAAAAAGAGCGATTAAAGATGAATATGCTTCCGATTCTTTAAAATTCCATATCAATTGAGAACTAAGTGGGATTCTTATAATCATATTTTTAACAAAACCTTGTTTATCCCCAGCCATCATCACCTAAGCCGCTTTGGCCGCTCCACCAAACTTGGCAACTCAGCATTTGAGTGACATTGCTTGATACGTCGAAGAAGTCAACCTTTATTGCTATAAGACATGCTGCATGATTTGGTCAAAGTCTGAATGATTTATCCTAGATCAACTCCTAACTTTTGCTAGATTCAATTTTAAGAGAGACTTCAGATCATCTCTAATGATTTTGTTTAAATTTGCCATTGCCGTCACAGTCTTTGTGGCATAGGTTCCCCATCTCATACAACCATATTGTTTCCACAAGTTTACAAATTTTAGCTTATGTGGTGGCTTCCTTATTTGAATTACGTGCGCAGATTTAATCATGGGGACGGATTTGATTTTCATTATCATGTTTTGGAAACACTGTTCGATATTGTCGTCGGGAGCAACGAGAAAACAGTGCATAAGACATGGCGTCATACCGCAAGTACCATACAGTGCCCTTGAAGCTGCTACTTAACACTGTGCGGGTGAATAATCTTTGTTTGACCTGAAAATGCGTAATCGCTGAATGCTCGATGAGCGTAGCAACACTGCCTTCTAGGCTATATGCGTCCTGATATGTTTCAATTGGGGCGACTCATCTCAGTTTCTGGCCATCAGAAGGTTGGTTTGTCCATAGCCCTACTTCGAAAGCTGTTGCCTTGATTTACAAGAATCAAAAAGGATACGTAAAGCCCCATTTAGATAAGAGACTTTATACATATTTGCATTCATATATGCATTCATATTTGCAGAGTAATGCGTCCATCGTGTCCTTATTGTTGTAACGGTCGGTGATTTATTTGAAAATATTGATGAATCATCTGATTTCAAAGGCATTCGGAAAATTTGTACAAACCTCTTAAATATTTATTCATTGCAAGGCACTATTCCCTGGATCTTTTAATAAATAGCTATTTGAGAAACTGGTTGACGCATATTCAATTAATGACAACCGGCAAAGGCAATAACCGTGTGTCACGCAAACTGGTCTAACACATATATAGGTGCGCAATAGAAACATTGGGGAAAAGGTAGAACATATGGCACTTTTTGTTGCTGATAATTTCTTCATGGAGAGAAAAGATCCAATCTTGGAGCTACTGCAGCCTCAAAAGACGGCTCCTATTGATTATGCAAAAGCTTCAATTTCAATTTACTTTGATTCGAAACCAGAGTTTGGAGTCAATAAATTTCCATCTGGTTTTACTTTTTCTGACCTCTTGTGCTTTACTTGGATAACTTCTACTAGTGAATGGTAAAAAACAATGGAAAAGAAAGATTGAAAAAAGGATGAAAATTAAGCAGTTGATCATTCGGGTACCACGCAAAAGGAGTAAAATAGAGTGCAACATTTGGGTGCGATATGAGGAAAGACTCTTGCAAATCCCTTAAATGACAGCCTAACCAATAGAATAGGCCTAATGTTGCGACTTTGGATCAACTAATAACGAAATCGCCTCCTTTGTCTTCAAAAGTCGAAATTAGAGAATATATCGGAGCAGTTTGCGATCCGCATGTCCCTTTTAAAATGAGGGACCATCGTATATTTTGAATTTCTCCTGATCGTAAAAATCACTTTTATTAAAATTAATGACATATTAATTGGCATTTACTGGATACTTTGTTAGAATGGAAAAGCGCGAACATAATTCAATTTACTCAGAGGGCTAACAAGCCACTGTGTCTATGCGATATCTATCGTTAGTCTCAGTTTGCGGGAGAAGTGAGTTGCTTTCAAATTTGTGTTTTTAAATGAGTCGTGGTTGGCTGCAATCAATAAGAAATTTACAGTAATCACAGTCCTGATAGTAAAGGTGCTGTTTGTTGTGATTAAGGCGTAAAACATGTTCGGTTGCGTGATTTCACATGGTTACTGATTGGTTTTTATCTTCTCAATTGCAATTATGATTTTGCGGAGCCCACATTGGCTAACGTTTTCGGTGCCAGTCAGCATTGGTTGACAGCATCGAATCGGGTTTTCATTCTGGGCATTTTGCGTTTAGACTGTGAGAAAATAAAAAAAGAAGAGGGACTTGCTGCTTAGGGACTTCTCAGCCACTTTAGGCCTACACATGGATGGCTCAAAACCAACTTTGTAGTAGATATTAGGCGTAGAAAGGCGATGGGAATGAAACACCAATGTGTATATATCCTAAAATTTTTAAACCAAAAGCCTACAGAGCTTAGACACTGATTTGGTCTACCTTTGTTCACTTTTTAAGTTTCATCTAAATATTTCAATGACCACATCCTTTAGAAAGAACTCCTCTCTATTACAATGAAGAAACCCAATGTTTTGTAAAAATTGAAGATTAACATTGATTATATTACCTATTTGTATCTAACGATTGCCAACTCATAATTTTTTACGCTCATTGTTCATTAAACAAATAAAAATTTTATTCTATGATAGTGATACTTATAATAATGATCCAACCCTAGCCACGCAATTCAAAACCGGTGTCTTTCGATAGGTTGAAATAAAGAATTTAATAGTTACAAGTCAATGTGATTCTCAAAGTCAGACAGTGAAATATCTTCCTGTGTCCAGAACCCTACGAAGGAAAAGAGTGTTCTGTTTTAATTCGAGAATGAAATAATGCCACTTTTCACGAAACGGTGAAATTAGGATATTCCAGCATGTATGTCAGATATAAGTTACTTCATGAAATACAATTTGCAATTTGAGGAATGTACAATTGCTGCAAATTTGAACTTCGTTATAGAACCTTTCAAGACTATCAGATAAATAACAATTATTGAGGGTTACACACAAGCTCATTTATTATTTGAATTGTGCCGGAAATCGTTAGTGCTGAAAATCGATATTGAAGTTTCCAGTTCCCCTTTTTGTAAAATCTACACCAAAGTTTTGAACGCCATTTAAATCCTTGCTCTTAGTGATCAGTAGTCAGCGATGCTTTTTATGAAATTTCGGTTAATGGGAGCATTAATAGACCTATGCACTTGGGTTTAGAGTTGAATTCATGTCTATTAATCATCTTACTTTCCAGGTTAGGCATCTTCATGGCTCTTGTTCCTCCTTAAAGCAATACATAATCAATGTCCACCAATCCATGAGGTGAGTTTTCTGGCATTCTTGAATGCAGAAAATCCCTTTCCTGAATATAGTCAGCGAATTTTAACTGCATATCCATGACCTTAACCGAAAACTGCAAACGTTGTCGTTGATATTGAAGAAATATATTCGATATCTTCGTATTTAAAAGAGCTGATTACCCATTTGCGATCTAGCCAATTTCATCTCTTTGCTTTCTGAACCCTATTGTTAATTATCAACCAAGATAGTGATATACCTTCCAGTGAATGTTTAAGTACTATGCCTATATCTGATTTTTATTTTTGCCTATTACCATTACCTATTTCTGAGCAGACCTGATATCAGATTGTCAGCAATATTTTTACTGATTCCTGTCATTACCATCGTGGTCTCCATTGCACAAGTTTCCTAGCTCAAGTTTCCAAGTTTTAGCAACCGCGATAACTTCCTTATTCGGATGACTGGCATTGTTTTTCATCCTGGGAGTGGATTTAATTGTTACTATGATGTTTTTGGTGACAGGGTTAGGTGATCCTGGTCTCATTCTGTTTCCCGCAAATTGACAACAAGTTGAGCAGAAGATTCCACTGGTGCTTTAGCTCTGCTTTTTTGGATATTTTCCAGTTAGAGCTCTGTCTTGATAAAACACCAAATGAGATGTCATGTACACGTCTTGCGGTGGAGGTCATTCTTTGAAGATGAGATTAAAGAGGATCGCCTAAAATCAGAGGTTGTGCCATAAAGTAACACTCTTTTAAGCATATGTATATCTAAGAGTAAAAATTTTCTCTGTTCATGAACATTTAGTTTAGTTCACCTCATCAATTTGGTTATCGATCGATTTAAGTAGAAAATTAGAAAAATAAATCGTTCCTTACCCTCATAAAACTCTGTAAATTTTTAAATCAAGAACATTGTATAGCACATAGTGTCTCATCACAGATTAGAAAGAGCACGAATCAAAGTATCAATTGACATTAAGTTTCACAGAAGCTAAGTCTAAGAGGAAAATCTTTATTAAACAAATTAGACTTCACATTTGAAAGTAATTTGGAAGGAATTTATTAGAACTTTCATCCTTTTTAATCTAAGTTAAATTATGACACTGATTATATCGAAAAGGTAGTGAAAGGATTCAACGGACAATTCAAGATACTTAGCGGTAGGCATGTCTGGAAAGCAAAGTGTGCAATGTGCGCGTGAGGTCAGCAATGGTGGATAAATTGGCTGCCACTCTGGATGTAGTTTGATTGGTGCGCTTACCAGTGACGCTTGCGACACTGCTCAGTAATTTTTCATTTATTATAATATCAAATGCATAGGCGAAAACCAAAACACAGTTATTTGTATAACTTTAAACATGTCATTAACCTAATTTGAAGTCAATATCCTGATTAATGGATAAACCTCATTTAAGGCACAACAATTGCCATCTCCTCAGACAATCTAGCAAGGCTTGATAAATATCTGCAATTGGTGACTGACTCAACAGGATTGCTCAGTAAAATTTCACAATAGCCTTCTTTATGAACGCGATGAGCTATTGCAATAAGTACACTAAGTGACCGCACAAGTGCGTGCATTGCCACAACAGCCACGATGATTCATCGATAACCTCCTGATCTCCTCGGCTCTGACCATGATTTTGGCCTAGGGAAATGTCTATCTGGATTTCAATTCCTGTAGGCGAAAAAATGGCAATTTCACAATCAAAATACAAAGAACATGCGCCTGGTGAAGTTAAAGTAGATTTATACGAGGGCTCGTCATGAAGGCACATGAAATGCATTCAGAGTGTATGAAGAGTTCCCGCAAGGTAGAATATGTAGCAGTACATATTTTAAAAACTTCAAGTATTTTTAAATCGAAAGAAGAATTCATACATTCGAAGGGGTATTTTGATTCTCTCCACATTAAAGCTGTGCAAGACAAGATGCAAAACAAATTAAGAATATAGTTTGTACTTTTGCAGTAAGTGAAACTTGACCCAACTACTGCGGGCTTAGTCATCACACGTGGGTCAAGGGGACGAACATTAACCCATGGCCTCCTTCTGACCTCGTAAATTTACAGCGTGTTTGCTTAAAAATAAGAGAGCACATTTTGCTGACTCAATTTCAAAGCTAGTATGCGAGAAAGCATTTTAGCAAAAAAGAACAAAATGTGCTTGAATTTGTTTAAAATGAGGTTTTCTGCAAAACGATTTGAGATCACCTGCAAATTTTGGTCCATACCTGTCATTGCAGTCGTAGTCTTTATCGCATACGTTCCACATCTCACATAACCAGGTAGTTATACAGGTTTCTAAATGTTGGTGACCTCGATCACCTCCTTATTTGAATGGAGTGCACTGGTTTGATCTTGGGGATGGATTCAATTCTCACTATGATGTTTTGGTGACATGGTTGAATGAGCCTGGTCTCATTCGATTTCTCGGATATCGATAGCCAGTAGAGCAGGAGGTGATTCCATTGTGCTTTAACTCTGCCACTTTGTCAAATGTAAACCCGACCAATACGTCTTTATCCGAACTCGCGCATTGATGTTAAGCTCTGCTCAACGATTACTTATATTGCGTCCAATTCGCCAACTTCTGCGTCAGCCGTTTTGAGTGCTTATCGGAAAATTTGCTATTGGAGCTCTGCTTCCATCGAGTACCAGATTCGACGTCGTATACACGCCTTTGAGTAAAAAGGCGTTAGTTATTGCTGCGAACTTCACAAAAAACTAAAGTTAATCGCTCAATATCAGCAGTAGTGCTAGAAAGTGGCCTTCGAAGTTGTAGAAATGCTGCTCTAAGCAAGTTCATGGTTAAGAATATAGCTATTTCATGTTTGAGCACCCTATGTCTGATAGGCAGCCCATGGAAGTATTTATTGACGCTGTATAAATATCCTAAGACTTCTAACACATGAATCAAACAATTGTATGAGCGCTTTTAGGAACTTCCAGTAACTATTGATTAGCATTTTACTCTCCAAATAAGAGGATTTAAAATCTATATTGAAAAAACCTTAATAATAACAAGATTTCACTGGTATTATTAGCTAAATAACAAGGCTCGTCTACCGTGTTTAACGGAAGGAAATCTAGCATTTTCACAGTTGGTCTGACTTCCATTCACCTAGGCAGATTTGCTGACCTATGGGAGACTACGGCGCCAATTTTAACGAATTGCACAGAGGACCATATTTTGCCCTTTACATTCACTTCCGTAATTCTGCTTCTATCCTTTAGAAAACCACCCATGCTCGCCTAACCCAAAATGCAAAAGCAAAGTATGATCTAAAGCAGCATTTATTCCACTTCAGTAGGTGTCAGTTTGATTTTCGTCTTAAAGGAACATTCGAAGCACTCGGCCACAAGTTCATAGTTGTATGTCAATTCAGCACTCTGCATCTTTTGCCCGCACACTTGACACACCACGAATTCACGAAAGAAACGGAGGAAGGCTTCTTTGATAATGTCCTC
>JAUOZQ010000341.1:0-46527 GCA_030710315.1 Anomotaenia brevis
TCCATTGTGAAGGCTATGTTAATAAATGGAATAATTTAAATATTTGATAAGCTCAATTCTCCATTGCCCATTCAAAATCGATCGAAAGTAGTGTCACTCAAGGTAAAAGCAAAAGTGAATGGTTCAGTCCATCTCTCTATGTCTTCCTGTTGCTCAATAGTAAAACAGCAAGCATTTGTTCACGAGACCAAACCTGTTTGGTTAAAAGTGGCCAGTCACCTGCTTCACTAGTCCTACACATCCCTGGTGGTGGAATCGGTATCAGGCGGCACTAATGGAGGAAGAAATGCGAAATTCGGGGCTGCTAAAAAGGATTCCAGCCACGCTTTCCAGTATCGCAGCTGAGAGAGATGTCTCTCTTAAATTGACTAAATATATCTCTTGAGTTTTGAAAGTCCAATAAAGTGTTATTGTTTAAAACAACCCTAGAAAATAATCATGATTTCGGATGAACTCCTCAAAATTCCCACAGAGCAATGATAAATTAAAAAAGATGGATCGTTGCGATTCCTCTTCCTAAAACCAGATATGGATTGAGCTTCATTCGTAAATGCACTCGAGGTAAAGTACTGCCATAGGAAGGCAAGTTTATTTAAAAGCTTCATTTTGCTCTATTTACAATCTTGATTTTGCATCTATTGGTAGCCCTAACAGAAAACACTTTCCAAACAGTCAAAGTGCTAGTTTTCTATCCTGTCTAAGACCCAAACTTATGAGAGAAACTACACTTATGGATATTCAAGGTGTGCATTTCTGACAACTTGTTGATGTAACACCAATCTCATCGAAATAGACGATTTTCTCAAAAGCACGTTTTTGGACTTGAGTTTTGGGTTTTCACAGTCAAATTAAGACGTTGCTGATTATAAAAATAATATAACTGCTGCAGCACAATGAGTTGGGTTACTACTTTGTCTTTTGTGATATTAGAAGGCTAATTTCACCACATATTAAGTAAAAAATAAAGTGGACCTTGGTAGAGCTCATTTTCACGGAACTCCTGAAGAATCTCGTGTTTGCTCAAAAATGTATTTTAAAAACATTTAACAAAATTAAAAATAAACCAAAAGCTTTCAAAAAATTTTTTAATTGGTTGTATTTTTTAATTGGTTGTATTTTTTGAGTGCAGAGTGCAAAAAATAGTTGAGTTAATATTATTCTAATTCGAAGAGTGTTTAAATCCAACTCAACTGTTCATCTGCTGCCCACCTTGAAATGAAGCAACCAAGAAAAAAACAATTTTGACAGCAAAGTGAATTTGTCTGAGATGCCTCCAGACAAAACACTTGGTATTAACTTATACTTGGTATTAAATCCACTGAATATACCGCATAACGTAAGCAAATACGAAAATGGATTAGTGAAATTGGCAAAATTGCCCAACAAATAAATGGCGTGAATTAATTTATTTGTACTTGAAGAAAAAAATATTATTAATTCTAAGAAAGTCTGAACTGCCTCATGCCCAATATATCCTATGGGTTTCTCGCAATGAACTCTCCTAGATGAGCACATGCGCAGAGTGATAAGTGTTCAGAGGGCTGGACATGGTGCGGTTACACGCTTCGTTAGTCCCGTAGAGCTCGATTAGCGTTTTGGTGTTCGTGGCATTCACTCCACCTTTTTCGCTTAACATGATCAAATTCCTTGCATGTTTCACTTAAATTAATTCCTAAGCTTACTGGAAAGTTGGCGTCAGTTCATAGCAAATCATGGAGGCCTTTACAAATTGTCCACCTTTCAGTCCTGTAAGAGCCTGGTTAATGTTATCAAATAGTGACTTGGCGTGATTTATTTAAACAATGAAACTGTGTTTATGGTCACATTGATGGTGAAACGGCAGGACTTTGACGACACTGCCCATTTCGTTGGGTTAGATTTACGTGTTAATCTCTCTTTGGGTGATATTACAATATTGCCATCGAGTTGACAAAAGCGTAGCAGATAACGCACTTTCCAGCAGTTTTGCATGCACACAACTGAAGTAGCCATGAATCCCCGAAGGGTAAGTGCCTATTCGCCTGGTCTACAGTACTCTATTTTAGTTCGTTTCTAAAGTAGAAAAGGAATCTCGAAAATTAACTAAAATTAAATAAGCTGGTCGTGAGAGTTTGCGAGCTTTAAGAGCTAAGACGTAGTTGCTCTTTTAATTAACTAAGTAATCAGTCACTGCCTGAACGGAAATGATCCACGGCTTAGACAAATAGTAGAAGAACCATAATATAAGTACATAAATGCTCCCTAATATTGAGATTGGAGTTTGGTGTCTGTGGTGGCCAAATGAGATGCTCATGTTCATTAGAATGCTCCTCGTCTCGTCATTCCATAACACTTCTAGCTGTATGGAATGGTGCTGCTGTATCAATTTAAAAGATGGCGGAAACCCCAGTTCTTGAACCATAGGAAGATGAAATTAGTGGCCCGAAATTGATGGAGCGTGTCGGCCTTTGATTCTTCCATGAAGTGAATCATTTGCAAGAAGGATTTCCATCAAATAGCACCCGAGATCATCTTGACGAAACCACCACCTCTAAGCGTACACTCTGTGCGGTCAAAGTAGGAAATTGGGTAACTTACGATAATTGGTCGGAGTAAATCACATTTTCCCATATTGCGAGGTACGGACCAATTCTGAGGATTTCTACTCCACCTCTCAAAACGCTTTGACAAATCTTTTTAGAGCAAAGGTCCTGCAATTGTAACTCTTTCGTTAAATCAAGAATGGGACAGCTCAGGACGAAGAGATTGTTGTCGAAACTAGGTCCTGTTTTTGGTGTTCATTGGGCACTGTAGTGATTTTAGCAGCCGTGTTCTTTGATCCTCTCCAAAAATTCCATTTGCGAGAATCTGACGGTCCCTCTCAGCCAACAACTTCGACTTTCGACTTGGCCAGACCTGTGCAGCTTTGCTGAGGAAGACGTTTTCCCTTCTCTGCTTCAAAGATAAATAAATAATATGTTATTCAGTCTAACCATTCAATTTTCTACGGGGTCTACGAAAAACTTCATGAGTAAAAACTGCTTATTTCGGTCCTCATAGGAAATCATGCTAATCCACTTGCCAATTTTGTTGGTTAGATTTTGGGTTGATAGGTGTGCTAATCACTGACAACAAGGTCCTGATTTAACACACAGGGGAAAGGGGAAATAGCATTAGTCCTTTGAATTTATCTAAAACTTTAAGACTCAAACTAACACTTATAGTGGTTCGCTGTGAATCACCATACCCGTTTTTCCACCTACCAACCCTGTCATGATTTCACAAGAGTAAGAAATTGACCATGAATGTTACAAAAGTGTTTTCACTTAATTTTTATGGACTGTAGAGCCCGGATGGCGGAGTCTCTCAAACGTCCCAAAGATGTGGGATTCGTTGCCTCCACCTTTTCCGATTTCCATCCGCTGTTGGTAGATAAGATAAAGGTAAATTCATTTGCAGCTATGAAACTGCCTGACAAATACAGCCCCGAATGAATGCTCGAATCATTTCAGAGGCTGTAATATTTATCAATTTTTTGCTAAATAATATTAATACAGTATTTCAGAATTTGAATACAATTTAAAATCTGTTTCATAATCAATCATAGAATTTCAATTTTTAAACTGAATAAATTGGTACATTTTTGGGGTGTATCGGCTTTGAAAATCAGAGGAATACCTAAAAGAACACAAAAGATGCAAAAATAAGGAATGTGAGTTCCACAAGGTCGTAATTCAAATGTAGAAGAACTTAAATGAAATCGTTCTTATGTGATAGATTGGGGTGATAAATCTTCGTATGTGGCTAATTTGGCAAATTTTTGACATCTTAAACATAAAGTAATTTTAGTTTCCATAAATGATCAGAATAAATATGAAGAAGAGCGGATTAGAGAAGTTGATGTGAAGTGATAATCGAAAGAGGGAACAGATGAATTCTCTTTTCTGAAAGCCTATTTCTCCTAGATGCAAACAACTGAAATTGTCGGAAAGCCACAAAGGTGGCGGCAACGAATCACGCTTCTGTGGGATGTTTGAGAGGCTCTGTCGGCCAGGCCCTATAGGACTAACGTAAGGGGCAACCAGCCCGTCGGTCACGTCCAGCCAGCTAATCACTTATCACCCATACGCATCCATGTTCTTATCCATGTGAGGAGGAGTCAATGTGAAATCACGCCGTTTAGGCTTTTCAAGGCCAGCCAACCTAAAGCTTAGCACTCACTTAGCCTGAAATCAGTTACCTATGCAGTTACTTGCGATTCCTGTCATTCATCACTGCAGCCTACATAATAACTCTACAATCTGACTACCCTATGAAGCCCAAGCTAACACTAACTTTTACCTAGTTCTTTATTTTCAAAAGAGAACAAGGCAAAACTACTTTCAATCAATGTGACAAACGAATAGAAAGAAATTAAACTCTTTATTACACTGTGACCTGTAGATAAATTGAAAAACCCTGATATGGCACTCGAAATGAAATTTTCAATATTCACAAAAAAATCGCTCTATTTTTTGCAGCAAAAATTGGGAGTAGCTGATGTGGTAATTTTTGGCTAATATGTTAATAACGGGAACATTTTTTCGCTTTTTAAAGTTAGTTTTCATTGCTTCGTAATTTTACTTGACACAACTGCCAATTTGCCCCTTCGCATTACCATTAGCTACATTGATTTCAAAGTAAAGTTAATTAATCTTTCATGCTCGTCAAACCAAGGTTTTATTCTATAGCGTACACGAATCATTTGTTTTAAATGCATCACATTCCTATGGGATGAATCAAGCAGAAAATTGAAATGCATTTGCGATTTCAGCTGTGGGGCATTTACCCACATTTACCCCATTTGCATATATATGTTATGAATGATCGAATGCATCAGAAGAGGTGATTCAAAATTCCCCACCTCGAAAGAATTCTCGTGATCGAAGTTTGACTCCATTTTCTAAGGGACTACCAAATTAACATACGAAGTTATTTAAATGGGCTGCCAAATTAAGCTGGTATAAGGATATCTTTCGGTTGTCTTAGAAGCATTCATTGTGGTACTCGTTATGCATAAATTCTTCTACTTTGTTTATAGAAGGCATTGATGGAGGTGTCTGTGCAAGGTTGAAGTGGACGCTTTTTCAACCCTCAAGTAATGCCGGGTCAAAAAGTTTCTCAATGCAAGCACTGGGACATTTCACGCCGTTTTGAGTTATTCATTGCTTTTTGAAAAATCCCTAATCGCATTTTTATTGCAAATGGAAATATCATCTTCTGAGTGAAGGACGTATAATCGGTTACCCACTTCATTCAATAAAAGCAGAGCCCAAATATAGGAGTTGCATTGAAATTTGCATTGACTTTCAAGGGGCGATATTATTTCTTAGTTTTTTCATTAGCCAAGTCAGAAGAAAGGCTTTTAGAAGAAAGTTTATTGAGTTTATCTGGTTGGCTGTGCTTTCTTTTCGTGAAAAGGTGCTTATATGGTTACGGTTGGATTTGCTGAGCGATCAAAGGAAACCAAAATTCATTTATTCATTCAGGAAGTCCAAATGTCATTCTTCAGATGGCGTCGCCACGATCAATAATCTACTATTATTAAAATCTATTATTGCTAGTTAACAATCAAAACAGTTACTTTGACAAACTTATGAAACGCAAAATGAGTTTACTCTCCATCGATATAATACCGTCTCGAAATCATTGATTAGGACTTTGCAAATGGTGTTTCCGGTAGACGTGAAGACATATCACATTTGAATGACTTGCGATCATAGGCCGCTAGAGCTTAAGCAATGTAGCTAAGCATAAATTTATTTGAAAATCAATTTGAGGGTTGCAAATTAGAGCAATGTTGATTAAGAACAAAATTTAGCTGGGAGTGGCGTTGTAGTGACAAACTAAACAAAAATGGATGCTGGGGAAACTGATCAGGTCCACCTCTACAAATATATATATTTTTTTACATATCAAGTTTCATCTAAGTAGCATTATTTCGAGATAAATACAGCTTTTACCAAATGAATTTTAATGCATCGGTCAAGGTTAAATGATACAAAATTTTTCTACAGTAGGCGTGTGAATTTAAATCCTGTATTTGTGGACAACTCTTTCGATGCAAACTGAACTGATGTGCTCAGCTCCCTATGCATGATTTTGCCAAGACGGTAGTGTGGGATAAACAATGAGGTCAGGATGTGCGACCAACAAGGCCGTATCACATTTATCCTTCAAAAGTACTGGTTTGAGAAAATACGTCTCTTTCAAAAAAAAATTTGCCTCATATAAGCAATGCAGTGTTGTCCATTCTCTCAATATTTTCTACATAGGCCTGTTGAATATAGTAGTCAAATAATCATTGCAAAACAGCAGTCATGGGAGAAGACCTTTCTATATTTGGAGAATTTTCGTCAATCACTCTGTACCCATATGTTCATCAATATACACTTAATTCGTTCGATTCGGTAACATTGCATAGATGAGTTCAACACACTTGCTGCTTATCTTTTTGTAGATGCGCTGCCAAAGTTGGTTCTGTAGAACAAAACAGGAGTGTCACAAGTTTACGACCAACACTTTTTTGAATTTCTGTGTTCCATTAAGCAGGTATCCAATTTACTACGAATAATGTGACCAAGAGCTAGCCTGCTCAGTGAGAAACACCTAACTTCCTTAATTATCAAATCTACTTTTTGCTTATTGGAATGGGCGGGCGGAGCCAATTTCTCGACTTATCTCTATAAACCGTCATAGGCGCCGGTGAATGATCCCGCCACCCGGGCTAAGTTGGTCTAGTTGGTCAGAGTTGTCCAGCATAAGAACCTAATTGAACGCTGATGTGAGGTGATAAAGAAAAGGGAAAACAAAAATTATCTTTTCGTAGAAACCTGTCTGTCCTACATGGAAAGAGCTGAAATTGACGGCAAGCCAGGAAGGTGGCGGCAACGAATCTCACTTTTTCGGGATGAAATCGTAAATTCATTTCACTTTTCTGCTCGATTCATCGCTTTAAAACATATGCCTTTAAAACATATGATTCGTGTACGCTGTAGAATAAAACCTCGGACTGACCGAGCATGACAGATTAATTACCTTTACTTTGAAATCAATGCAGCCTAATTGTAATGCAAAGGGGCAAATTGGCAGTTGTGTCAAGTAAAATTACGAAGCAGTGAAAACTAACTTTTAGTAGCGAAAAAATGTTCCCGTTATTCACATATTAGCCAAAAATTACCACATCAGCCACTTTCAATTTTTCCTACAAAAAATAGTGTGAATTATTTGTAAATATTGAAACTTTCATTTTGCTTTATTCTCATGCAAAAATAAAGAATTAGGTTACATTGAGTGTCGGCTTGGGCTTCTAAGAGTAGTCAGAGTGCTAATTTACTGTGTAGGTTCCAGTGATGAATGACAGAAATCACAAGTAACTGTTTTGGCTACTGATTTAAGGCTAAGTGAGTGATAAGGTTTGGGTTGGCTGGACGCGAATAGCCTAAACGGCGTGATTTTACATCGACTCCTCCTCATATGGATAAGCACATGGATGCTTAGGGTGATAAGTGATCAGCGGTCTGGACGTGACTGACGGGCTGGTTGCCTCTCGTTAGTTTCATAGAGCCCAGGTGGCGGAGCCTCTCAAACATCCCGCAGAAGCGAGATTCGTTGCCGCCACCTGTTTGGCCTTTCGTCAATTTTAGTTGTTTGCGTGTAGGATAAATAGGCTTTTAGAAAGAGAATTCACCTGTTCCCTCATTCGATTATCACTCCACACCAACTTCTATAATCCGCTCTTTTTCATATTTATTCTGTTCATTTAAGAAAACTAAAGTTGCTTAATTTTAAAAATGTCAAAAATTTGCTACAGTAGCTAGATAGGAAGATTTACCACTCCCAATCCACCAAATTAGATGAAGCTCATGGCGTATGGAATATTATTGGATTACAGGCAATAAATACAGAGCCTCAGATAGCAAAGTGGTGAGAACGATTCCATTTGAGTAATTCTACATTTAAATTAAGCCCTTTTGGAACTCACATTTCTTATTCAAGCATCTTTTGTGTTCTTTTATGCATTCTTCTGACTTTTAAAGCCGAAACTTTGTCGAACCAGCGAGTATGGGTGTTTTAGTTGCTGGCTACACACACCGTTGTTTCAACCTTTCAACTTTCAGGCTGATGTTTAATCTCTCGCCCTTAGTCAGATGCGTGATGGTGACAGTTGTCTGCGAAGCTTCGCCTCTTATCTGAGTAATCGGAAGCCGCCATGTCCGGTCCATCGAATACTTATCACTCAACGCACTTACTACAAAAATTAGGGTCGAGTGCTTCTTTTCAGGTTGTTATTCCGCATTACAGTACATACTTTTTCTCGCTTTTTCACTACTTTTCATGTTTTTCGTGCTAAGCTACACTGCCTTACATTTGGTGAACTGGTACTTTTTATCACAGTGCCACAACCAGCTGGAGTAAGAAACGTTAGTCGTGAATATTACGAAGCGGCATAATTAAACCACATCATTATTAGTAGGTTTTCTTTTTTGCATGATGTCCTAGTCTCGTATTTTGTGAAATCTAATTAAGGTTCGTATGTATCAAGATTTCACTCGATCACCTGCTCTGAAATTGTCTTTTTTGGAAAAATTAGACATTTTGTGCACTGATCAATTGAGCCCCCTCCAAACCAATTTTCCATGGCAACATCTTAACTTTGTAACATTTGGTTTGATGTCATGTCTAATGGTCTACATTGGTGCCTTATCTCACTGCAACAAATTCAAATTTCAATTAGTTAAGAAGGGGCAACAATTATGTGAGACCTCTTTTGGCCGAGGTACTGCGAAAAGTGCCAGGAATCCTTAAAAAGGGGCACCAATTCACACCTTTCACTGGGTCACTACCTCACGTCAACGCATCAGGCAGATGTGATCTATGTGACGCAAAATGAAGCATTAAAGATTACGCATCAAATGATCAAAAATAGGGAAACTGATTTTAGGCCGAAATACTAGAGTGAATATCACTCAGTTGTGCTGCACATGGTGCGGTCACCTCTTTCGCTAGTCCAACACAGCCAGTGTGGCGAGAGCACTCATTTGCACTTATGAGCGGATTATGGAACAAAATTGGGGAAATGGCTCCCACCCACACTCCTCAAAAACAGATTGCCACTGAGCAGGTTTCCTGCCACCCTTTCCAGAGTGAACTGGGGACTCGTTTATTAGAATACGGCATTTAATAAAAGTGCAACGGCCTGTGTGTCGTAATATATTAAGGTACCCGCTTGATGGAATCATCCAATGAGTGGTTAGCAAATGAGTTGAATGCTTGGAAGCAATGCTTTGCCAACACATGAATTGGGTCCACTTGAGCAGTGTTGGTAAAGGCCGATTAACAATATTCGTCTAATAAACTGTAAGGTATTTATGCACTTTTCCAGCAGGAAAATGTGAAAAGTATTGTGGCAATGAAAAAACCTATGTTGGTTCTAGTTTATCTAATTAATACATCTAAATTATGAATATAAGTGTAATGCGTGCCAACGCCCTCACCCTTGAATAGAATATTAAACCACTGTGTCGACTGAATGAGCTCGTTGTGGTGCACCAACAGCAGCAAAAGTGGTCACCGCGATATGTTCTGAACAATACAATATTTTAATAAAGGAAAGCTTACAGTCACATCATTTGAATCTACCACTTGAAAGCCGATAAGGAAAAGAAGTGAGATTATTTTCTATACAGTTCCTGACTGCTTGACTCGGTTGGTACTTATCAAGTTACATGCGTGCATGCCTCTACAAATGGTAAAATAGGAGTACTCTTTGAGAGGATTGAATGGATTTCGTGTACTTTGAAAGAATTAACAGTAGTATTGAATGATCCTCCCTTCGTATTCGAATAATGACGAGTGTACAATTCTTAATAAGCAGTATCTAACTAAAGAGCATAAACTTTCCCCTGGTAATGTGTAGACGTTCGCTAGTTTGGTAGCAGTCGATTGTTCTTCTGCAATAAACAAATTACCAGACAAGCTGATGCAAGATGGACTAATCGGGATAAAGAATATCGATCGCAGTTACCTTTTCTTATCTAAATAAGATTACACTTCGTTCTGATCAAATTAGTCCACAGTTAGAATGCTCGTAATGGCAGAAGCATCTCAAAGATGAGATATCAATTGTAGCCTCAAAAATCTAGGTGGTGATTCACAAAAATATGCACTGAATTTATAACTTGATGAATCCATAAAGAAAGAAGTGTGTAATCCAGCCCGATAAAATTGCCATTTCTGTGATATGGGGAGATTACTGCTGCCTGTGAAGAGATCCAAGTTGTTTCATGTTTCGCCTTTATCTGAAAAGAAAGGCGTGACCAATCAGAATTCGCTTTTTCCGCTCGTAGCTAGCCTATGATGCTTTTTAGGGAAATAAATTGCGATCGAAGGAATGCTATAGCCCATAAGGGAGCGAGTGAAATAGGAAACATCCTATCAGAGATGTGAAAGTTCCACCTTGACATGGGCTCGTCTTTAAAGGCCTATTCTGCCGCACGAAAACAGTGACTGGAATTCATTGCAAACTGGAATTTAAACTGCTGGCGAAAGAGACCACCGAGCTACGTCCAGCCTACGCAATGTGTATCACCTGACGCAGAATCTCAGGAAAGTAAGAGCGAGTGCTTCTTAGATTATTCTGCTCTAGAATGAATTCGTATTTGTGCTGTCTCACTAATTCTGTGTTTTGGTGGTAATCTACTCTATCTAACTGCGATGGTGAAACAGGTAATAGGAGTCTCCGTGAGACAGCTCCAACTTACGCCTTCAACCAGATCAATAACCCATGCACCATGTAAGTGTGGTCTATGAGGTGTCAAGTGAAACCTGAATGAATGTTCATCAAAGGATCAAAAATCTGAAACCTAATTATATGCTTAAGTATAAATTGGAATACCGTTTAGTTGGGCTGGACATGGCTCGGTGATGTCTTTCGCTAGTCCAAACATTGCTTGGGTGGCGGAATCACCCGCCAGCAGAATTAGATTAGGTAATAGTGGTTAAGTTAAGTCAGCTGTCACTGAGCAGGTTCCCAGCCAACTTTTTAGAGTGAACAGATGGACTGAGCTCGTTCAAATTCATCCGGAGATGTATATAGAGACACAGCAATATGTTTTTTCATTTGAATAAAATTACAGTTTGCTGTTTTAATATGGGGATTGCTTACGGCCACAAAATCTGAGTCTAACATATGAAAGGTATGCATAGTGCGTGGGGACTTTTGTGATGGTTTTATTCAAAACCTGACTGCTTGACCCTTGGGGATTTATCAATTCGAAAACGTTCCTCCTTTCAAAATGATATGATCGGAGCACACATTGAAATGTTTTGATAACGAAATTAACAGTAAAATTAATTGACCTTTCTCCTATGTTCGATTCACGAGAAGTGTACAATTCGAAATCAAGACTATCTACATGAAGTATGCGCATAATTAATCCGATGAATTAAGAATACTGGATTAGTAGGGCCAGAATTGCATTGAAGCCTCTCACCTGTCCCTCTGGAGCAAAGGCAGTCTTTTATAAGGAAATTCAATGCGAGATGGACTAATTAAGAAAAAATTGCTATTTTCTGATTGCATTTTCTACATGACTAAGCTTAAACCTTATTTAAAATGCTCCTTTTGACGGAAATACCTGAAGGATGAAACAGGAACTTGCTTTTTAAAAGTGTTAACATATTATGGTCACAGGGGCTAGACAATATAGCAGAAACACTTCGACAAATCAATGAAATACTTATTTTATTGTGTACGTCTCGATAGCCCAAAATACTAATTCATACAATTTTGAAATTGTTGGATTCAAAGGAATTTTGGCTCACTAATCGGATAAAACGCCCTGCATTTATGTTGAAGTCGATGACAAGGGCAGAAATCGTTGACCTCCTATTTCATTATCTAAAATCCTCCTTAATAATAAGGTTGAGGTTTTGGGGATTGCGGTGGCGAGGGGAGATACTCAACTGCAGTAGAATGTCCCTCGTGCAGCCATTATTCAACACTTCCAGCTGCTGTGTGGATCAGTGCAGTATTATCATCCAGAAGGATGGTGGTGTCCGCCTCCTGGTCACCCGAACTTTCCAAATAGTCTTGATTTTTAATTCTTAATTCTAGGAAATAGCTAGCCACATCATCGCGACACAACCCCAGTAGTTTAGTTTAAATGCTTGTTTTGGCTGTTTCCAAACGTAAATCTGGCCAGAGGTATGAAATATGTTGCGAACGCTAATGATTTATAGGAGAAAACAGCATTTTTCACTAATTGAAAGACATATTCTAGGGATTTTTAATAGACCACTTCAAGGATTTTGAAACACTTGTCGACTTTGAGAGCAGAGGTTCACTACTTGCAGGTGTTCCTTTGCATGTGCAGCTCCCGGTGAGGAACAGTTCTTTTTTGGAAACTGGGTCCAGTAGGTGTTTATTGAGAAGCTCTGCAGTGATCTATGGGAGCCGCGGTTGTGGATCCTTTTAAACACTTCCGATAACAGCATCGACTTTCGGCCAGACCTGTGCTTTGCTGGTGTTGTTTTTCCATGCATTCGGGCTGGGAAGGGCAGTTTCTATTGCACTAGCGCCTGCCGCCATGTGATATGAATTCCTTTTATTTGGAAATGTCAGCCATGTGTGTAGAGGAAGCGTAACTACTGTTTCCTACCAAGTTATTTGCTATTTTAAAAGTCCAAGTCGTTTATTTCTATGCCTCATGTCTACAGAAATTGAGCCCATCTTTCAGTGTGAGTCCTGATCTGTACTCCGAGCTTGTACAGACAAAGCGATTCGAGTTATAATGTAATTACCCGTGAATGCTGGACTCGTTTGATTTGTTGGTGTTTTGTTTTTCAACAGAGTTAAATGGAGAGCACAGTGGTGGCTAATGAGAGTAGTATTCAGGGGCTTATTTTGCGTTGGTAATTTCATAAGTCAATTTTTCGGTTTCTCTGAATTTAAGTGCAGAGATTAAGAGTCGACTCCGGTGATCCATGGCACCAATCACATGTCATTCCTTTTGAATGAAACCTTGATACTATGGTTGAGGTGGAAGACGACTTCGTTACCCGGGCTCTGTTAGACAGAGCGAAAGAGATCACCTGCCCAAGACAAGTTCAGAGGTCGTCGTACAAGATTGTATGCACAATTCGCAAGCCATGTCGGAAAAGAAAGTTGAGCTTTCGTGGTGTGTGGATGTCTTCCAATTAGGCGAAATTCAAATTCCCCTATGCTGATTCCTTTGATTTCTCAAAGACTCATTTTTATATTTCCGATGGTGTGGGGAACATGTGAGCCATGAGTCGACATTCAGCAGTCATTGACGTAAATGCCCTCAGTTCCTCCGAATAATGACATTGATGAGGACATTTGAATTGAGATACTTGTGAGTTCACTATACGATCAAATACAATTGTACATCACAATGGATCCAGCAAATGCAAAACAAATTGTACAGTCAAATGTTACATAATTTAAAGTATTTCCCGGTAAAGCAGTGCTTTAATTGGTGCCTTTCTGGCAATTTTCGGCACATTTTTCCACTCTTGAACACCCATCTTAGGTGGAACAGGCGTTGATGTGGTTTTTCATTAAACCATTTTTGATTGGTTTGTGCCGTTAGCGTCCTGTCCTTGAACAAGTATTCACATCTGCACAGCGCATAAGCGCTACACTACTACTTATGGTGCTATGTTTCGCTATTTACCAAACCGAATATTTTGTTCTCTAATCTAATTTTACAAAACCTTTTCTGGGCTATTCTTAAATTTTTCATTATTTGGTTAATTTCTTAATCTATCGTTAGTAGGCAATTCGAGTAGACAAAATTCTTAAGACAACGAAATAGGTATTATTCGTATTCTTTGCTCTAGGAAAAAATGATAACCCTATATATCAAGGACGCTTCGAAGGATTAGTAAAATTTACCCTTGACTGGTAGCGCTGCAATCCGTCTTATGACAAAATATTCGTCATATTTGGTTGTAATCGTCTAACTTCTAGTAATTTATTATGTTTTACATTATTATCACATTTGATATTTCCAAAAAATCAGTTGGTCATACTTTAACAACAACGTAGGCGTTTTTCCTTGGCATTTATTAACTTTAGACGTTGAATAATGCGTGATTTAATGCCTGGAAGCTGGAAAAGTGAGTGTTAACTACAAATTAATCTGTATCCGATGTGCCGTTCTTCAAGTCTTCATGATAAATTTTGAATTCCATGGCACAGCATAACGATAAATAATTTGGTCAAATGTTGCCGAAGCGTCCTCTCACACAGCGATGCAGACTGAATTGTGTGAATTTGTTTACATACACGGATACTGAAAAGTGAATGCCACTGAAGCGAAATGCGGCGAAGTAATTAGCATCTAATCACCAGCTCACACGAAAATGCCGACTGAAGTTCTCCTTATATAGATCAATCCTCTGATTAGGCACGGTCATAATTCCAGTTCTGTTGATATTTACCTATTTGAAAATATCGAGGTATGAGAGTATTCCATAATATCTAAAAGAGGCAAACGCTAGTTTGTGCCTATATGCTTTTAAACGGATTAAATAGCACTATACCAAACTAAAGATAAAGGTCTTCATATACTTATATGTATATGGAGTTGTTAATTAACTAAGAGAAAGATTCCTAACATACTTTATTTAATCAAAAATCATATAGAAACTCTAAGATGACCCGACATGATGGAGTTGATTTCTCTTCCATTTTCATGACGCCCATGCTCTACCTTCATTTCTGATTTGGAGGGAGTGTGATGCTCCTTTATCATTATCCTTTTAGAAATTTCCTGAAATGCAAAACAACTTTTGTTATTGTCTGTTTGACAATGTCTCCAAAAGCTTGACATCTTAGCATCTCACATTCCAGTTACCGAAACTGATTCTCTTGGTTGGATCGTAAATTTCTGAAAGCATTCAAGGGCATCATAGGTGGCGCTATCACTAGTCACCCTGTATGCTTTTGAAGTGGTTGAGCTCACTCCTAGAGCTTCACTAATGCTTTGTCTCGGATGCTGGAGTGTTGGCAGAGTGCGTCTTAGCTAATCAAAATCGTGGGTGCACACAACGCATCGATTGCTTGTTAGAAGAGTTCACACAAGACTTGAGTTTCAGTTTCCAAGTGCCTCAACTGCATCACACTGAGCCCTAAATATGTTTTGGTTTAATCGTTTGCAATCTATAGATGAATGTTTCAATCCTGTAAAATATATAAATAATGTTAATAGAAGTAAAAATGGATTTTTAAAACTGCGTGAAATAAACGTCTGATTTCCTATCAGCATGTCTTATGCTGCTTAAAAATTAATTCATCATTGCAAGATGATTATGTAGCATAAATACTTTTTGGTTTGAACTTTCTATGAAGTGGCGTCTCTTCTATTTACAGAAATAGCTGTTGCTAACTTGGACTTCGAATTCTATTATAGAATATTTTGATAATTTATGAGCCATTGTAGCGCTTATGCGCTTTGCTGATGTGGAGACTTGTTCAAGGACAGGACGCTAACGACACGAACCAATCACGAATCGCTTAGTGGCAATTTATGTCCTGTACCGGAAATGAGTGCACACAATGCCGTATGACGGCTTGCCGTCAACAAATCATCCGTCCTGTGCTAGTCCGTTGCTCCTAATACAAGGTTATACTTCCATCCTTGCGCACTGCACAAAAGCCGTGGTAGTCTCAGTCGGTCTCAATTTTTAGGAAGCCTTTGCCTAGAAGTCGTCTTTTCACTACTAAAATGAGCTGCGTCTTTTCCGCATCTGAAACTTTTTCCGACTCTCATGCTGCCGATGCCTTATTACACTATCCAAGAGAGCTACGAACAAGGGAGAAATACTTGGATCTGGAGATTGAAGTGAGCTGACAGTTTCTGGTTGTAATCTTCTGCTAACCTTCAGACTGCAAGTGGGGAAATAATACGAGCACACCGGTGGGTTATGGAGGCGCGTTTCCCTGTACTGCGGAAGGTCTTCCGTGGCGACATTCGGAGAGAGCGACTCGATCTGAAGCGTTTCCACGCCGAGTGAGTTGTGCTTGCTCTCCCACCTTTCCGAAACTCCGCTTCTTCATTCACTGTCTTCTGCGTCCCGAACTTCACCACAGGGCTGTCAAAGCCATAGTTGAGTACGCCTATGGCACTGAGCTTGTGGTGACTGAAGACACGGCTCTGAAGATCCTTTTGCTCGGACAGAATCTCCATTGTTCCAAAATAGCCCGCTGGTGCAGGAGCTTCATTTGCTCACGGTGAGTCGCCTTTCTCACCTTCAAATATGGAGTCATGTGTGGTGCTTATCAATAGAATTTACAAACCGATACATTACCAGCATGAATAAACATGAGCTTTTGCAACCCATTCAGTAGACCAGTCGTTCGAGTCCCCCTTTGGCGATGTGCTGCTAGGTGCTTGTGCTTAAATATTAGAAAATTAAAGGATTATAAGAATCATAGATATAGAAGGCACATTAGCTTTATGCTGTTGCTTTCTGTTGTGCTCAAAGGATCAACGAATCGAATTTCCGAGAGGTGTGGATGACGGCAAATTGGAGCGCAGACGAGGAGCTGCTGAGCTCCTGCGTCCCGTGGGTGATGAGGCACTTGGTGGGGCCCCTTGGAGAGCCTCGTCTGCTGGAGGTGACCGAGGCGATCGGTTTCGGGCGGCTTTTGTCTGACGAGCGATCGGGCGAGTTGTCGGCCCTCTCTAGGCTCTCCGCCGTCGCCGAGTGGATTAACTCAGCGCCGGCGGGAGAGATGCAGGAAGAGCGCACTAGCGCTTTCCGCGACCTAGTGAGTCTTATTGACTTCAAAGCGGTTTCGCCTCAGGAAGTTGTCGATTTCTTTTTCGATCGGAATATCACCGCTCTGCCCTCAAGCACAAAGTGAGTCTAATAAACATCGACCTGCTGATCTGAAAATATAAAGCATTTTCTGCAAATGGCTCAAGCAAATTAGTGGGTATCACTTACCTCCGATACTGGATTTTCCCCGAGCGAAATTATTCTCTCCACCATTCACCAGCTTTAAATAAATTATTCACAGTGCATTATTAAATAGACAATTTCTGTGGTAATTACGCACCTGTATGCGATCGAAGAGGACTCGTAAATGATATATTGACTCAAAGGAGAATTAGTGCTCAGTGACAACATAGCATATGAATTTGCGATCTGCAGAGATTTCTCTCTCAAAGGGAAGCAGCTGGAAGCGAATTATCTAAATTTTAGGGAGGTGTTGCGTATGCAGATGAAGACGTCAATGGCTGCGCCAAGCACCTCGCGTGCCGCCCCGAGGTATGTCTCTCTCTCAAACACACTACCCCCCACACACCAAAGCCAACTCTAGCCTTCTAAACGCGCTTCCTCCCAAACAGACAAAACTGATGCTCCTCACCACGTCTTGACCTAATCCCCTGCTTCGTTTGCTCAATAGGCCAACTTTAGTCTACGAGGTCATCTTCCCTAATTGAACCTCCTACCACCTTTTACACTCTGCTTGAAAAAATAAGCAATAAGGCGTCCGTGGTTGCCTGACTAGTGGCTGAACAGCTTCACCAAGTCCAGCCTGACCATTTGACTCTGCCAACCGGTGCTTGGGTTGTCTCCTTTGTTCCCAAACCACAATCACTAGGGCGCGTTCCTCCTATGCACCAATTTCTTGCAAAAACACCCCTGTGCTGATTGTTATTCATCACTCACAACCTAAGTGGAGTAGTTGATCCGTGCTTAGTTGGTTCACCGTGTGTCTTTTAGGACTGTGCTTGAATTTGGTGCCCTCATTTGGTTGTGTCCGAACAAAGGCACTACAATTCCAGTCTGAACTGTTACTTGTGTGCCTCTATTGACAGAGCCATCAGTTCCATTTAGATCGATCGGAGTCTCACATGGGTCCCTGACGTTGCTCTGAGAGTTAGAATTGCGTGGCCGTAAGATAGAAGGAACGTCATTTTAAGGTGCATCTTGTCTGCATTTACTTTGCCGGAAGTGCTACTGGGACCATAAGGCAGACTCCGAACGGGAATGAGCTTTGATTGTACTTTAAAATGCCGTAAATGAGACCCGTTAATCAGCTAAATAGGAACCTCTTTGGGTTTTCAGAAGGGACGACGCTTTTTGGGCTGTCTGTAAAAATAATGGAGGTTGGAAAATCACCCGAATAGCAGCACAGCCCCGTCGGTGTGACGGGACTAAAGAGTATGCATGTCTATGGGGATCTCGTTTTGCATGTCATGACGGTGAGTCCTGGGATGTGGTTAACACTTCTACTCATGCAGGTCTAATCTACATTACCGGAGGATTTGAGTCAAGGGCTGGTCCAAAGCTAAACGTATTCGAGAGTGTCAACCCTACCACCGGCCAGCGAAAGTCCCTTCCTACCATGTCTGTCGCTCGTGGTGCGCACGCCTGTGTCGCGACGGAGCGTTTTCTTTACGTGCTCGGTGGAGTCGGTGAGGACAGAGGAACTCTCTCTTCCTGCGAAAGGTATAGCTGGACTCAGGGCAGGCAAGTGAGGTGGAATAACTCTGACTTCACCAGCCTTTCGTCAGTTACATGCACCTTCTTGCTTATGAGTGCAGATGGGAAGAAATCACGCCAATGGGTTTAGGAAGAAAAAACCCTGCAGGAGTGCGAGTTCCGGAATTGGGAATCCTCGCAATCGGTGGTTGCAGAGACGATGAGTGGTTAACTGATGTGGAACTTCTTCAGCTCAGTGGCGAAGGTGAAGACACTGCCTCCTGGCGACGAATGGCACCGATGATGCGAGCTAAGCAGTCTCCTTCAGCCTCCTACCTCCGAGGTTATGCCTACGTGTGCACAGGAGGAGGCATTACAATGGATCTCGAAAGACTTGACGTGAAAGCGGGAGATTCAGGGCAGTGGACGAGCATCTCCTGTCAAGTCAATTTCACAAAGGACGTTCTCCAGTTCCTAATACAGCTGAACGGATCTCTGTGGATCATAGGTGACTTTTATACTCGTTTTGATTAGAAGCTCATAAATTCTCTACGATTGTTTCTTGAAACATCAACTAACTTATAGTATTTCTGCGTATAAATGGATCGGATAATTGTGAAATCACTCAGGCGTATGCCCGTCAGGTGCTCAAGCGTTCAGGTTTCGCATTCTATTGTGTCTCTGAAGCCAATATTTCTTTAGAAAGGGGTCGGTTTCCTGCTAGAAAAGGTAACTAAAATTGTTAAGAAGCTCTTTAATGTTACTTTACTTTATTTTAAGATGACCTTGGCGAGATGTACCAACTGGAGTTGATGGAAAATGGAAGGGTAAGCTTTGTCGTGGTTTCGATCATTGATTGTCCCTCTGCTTCGAGGATTCTTGTCGCGTTCCATCTTTAAAGGGCGAAACCACGAGCTGCAAGGTGACCAAACGGGATCAGATAGTGGGCATTACGAGTGAAACGTATGTTGGCAGAGTTTTTAATGCTTAAATGGTTCGTGATGAAATACCCCCAAAAGGAATTTTGGCCGTGACAATCTCAAAGCCCACTTTCTACATTCTTTATTGTTGCTCACTTAATGAATTGTCAGCTACTGATTGAGTTGACCTGTTGCTATGCCTGTTGTTAATCAGTTACTTGCAGATATTTGCTTTTTACTATAAATTAAAATACAATTAACTATTGATAAATTAACTTTTTTGAGTAGCTCAATTGCTGAACGATGAATTGCTTAAAAATACTTCATTCAACCACCTGAGATGTTTTTGCAAAAGTCAAGAAAACAAATTACAATCGACTGGTCAGCACCTCCGATTGATATAAATAAGGGAGTCACATGAAGGTAATTTCATTCGAGAATTTATTAAATGAAATCTTCACCAAGATTCTCCCATCTCCTGTTTACGACTTCTGAAGCACTTTTTGCGAAGTGGCGTTTTAATAGTGGAACGTCCTTGACAAGATCTTCGGGATCCTGTCTGGCTAGGATAAAGGGATGTTGCTCCAAATGCGTAGACTTAATAAGCACGACTGTGCTACCTAATTTACTAAATCTCCAGATACTTTATGACAATGAATGATGGAATAGGCGTCGTTGCTCAGTCAGTTGGAGTCGGCAAAGTGAATAGCGGTGAGTATAAATCACCCCGTTGAAATGAAGTTATTTCGGAAAATGCAACACCGATCATGTTTGATACATCCCTAAACGTTTACAGAATTAATGAAAAGCATTAATTGCGCGTTATTATTATTATTCATATCAGGCGTAGCATTTTCCGAAATTCATATTGAAAATCAGCAATTCATGGTGTTGGAGTGTAATTGCGGACAACGTGGAGACTTTTAAATTAATTCAACAGAATAACAACTGTCCATTGTCGCTTTTAGGTAATTAAATATTGTTAGCAAACAATATCTCCCAGCTAAAGTTTCCAATTTGAAATTTAAAATAAAAATTAAATGTAAGACTAACATCATTAGTTTGCAGTATATTTTAATTAAGAATAAGAAATATAATTTTACGATTATAATTTATAAATGTTTAGAAGTATAATGTCCACTATTTTTAATTTATCTAATTATAATTATTGTGGACTCCAGTTAATTTTATAGGCAATCAAATCTTGTGTTTTAAATTAATGAATGGCTCATTAATATTACCAATTTAAAATGCAATCAACGCTATTATTATCAATAGTAATCAAAAGCTGGATCAGTTGTGTGAATTTGTTTAGGAATAATTTCAATTCTTTGGACATGATGCGCAGAATTTTTGGCTTAGGAGGAAACAGTCATAGGCACTACCAGAGGCAGCTAGAGAAAAATAGAAACTGTCGTAATTTAACTTTTGGAAGAAAAATGCCAGTCATTAAATAACCAATATGTGAAACGTATTTTCGCTTGAGGAGGCACGACAAGGAGTCCACATTACGATACCCTTTCGCTTTCTCTAATACCAAAGATTCCGTTTAAAAATGACCACATATTTGTGGAGCTCGTTTCATCAATTCACTTAATGTCAATTTTGGCCCTAGCTAGGCAAGATTTTTAATAAGAGGCCGAGTTAGCAAATGGTGGTAACCGTTACGGTATGCACTGATCTCTAAGAAAGTTCAAATATCATGTGACACTGTTCCCTTGGAATTATATTAACTTCCGTAATGCTTGAAAAGAAATCCACTTGAGGACTTCCAAAGCAGTGTATATTCTGGAACTGCTTTGCTAATTAATGCGTATGGGCATACGTGTCACACTGCACCAGATGCGGAGCGCTAACGTCTTTCGCTCGTCCACCAGAGCACCAGTGGCGAAATCACAAACGGACGAGGTATAGGAGGAGTAGGAGTAATAGCGCTTCCCAGTTTTGCGTCAGTTTGAGGTCTTACCTTCAAGAATGCTGTGTGCTTGTACCTTTCGAGGAATCAAAATAGAAGTGTGCTGAAGACATTGAAATGCTTCACCTTGGAGATTCACAACGGAAGTTAAACTATTTTACCGGCCCTTTTATTTAATAATAATGAATATTAATAAAGATACCTCAGCAATATCGGTTTCATATTTAGTTGTTTCCGACGACGATGGCGCTACTGTTAGTCTCTTATAAAATCAACATTTTATATAGAAATTGCATTTACTAGTCATAGTGAAACATACCAGAAGATGCTCTTTATAATCTGTACACGCAATAGAAACTTAAAGTTACACTGAGAGTGAAATGTGTTTCATTCCATGTAATGTGCCAGTTACTTGCCTCAAATGTGGGATACCACTGCGTAGGAACTGAATTATTTTTTCTACAAATGCAAGAGGAATAGTCTATCGCAAAACTCTTGTAACACTCGTAATGGGATAAGTTGTTTACGAATGTACAGTTGGTGATTCAAAGATGTTGTGATAAGCGCGTCAACAAGGCGGATTTGAAAGAAGAGGTGATATAGCTTCGCCTCAAGCCTGCGTGATCTCCAAATTCGCACTATTGCAACGCAGCTAAAGTCTGTAATTTAACTGAAAAAGTGGCAGAAGTCTAATTGCCCTAATCCAACCGTCACCGTCTAACAATGTTTCGGCCATCAGGACTCTATTTTACTAGCTAAAGAGGTTGCCTCGCAATTTAAGACCCGGTTAACTCTCACCCATAATGGCATGTATTTTGATTTCTTTTCATGCAGAGACTGATCACATAGGGAATCCAACCGAAAACGAGATGTAGGCTCTTGTACAGACTACTGACAAAAAATCTATAGTTTAGCCAAGTTTATCTGCTACTGAGCATTCGATTCATCCAAAAAAGAATTGCCTAAAAAGTGGAAGATGGAAAGAAATTCCTCGTTGGAACGCACAATCAATAGCGTTGATTGTAAGAAAATCTCCTACCTCGAGCTTCACTTTTTATTCAACAAGGGAGTAACTCATTGTACTTCTGCTACGCGAAGATAAATTTGCTATTTTAATAAGCACATAGTCATTGGTTCATAGAAATACATAGTGCGTGCATTTAATAAATTTAAGCCGTGAAGCCTAGGTAAAAAATTAAAAGTTGAAAAGAATCTTTAAATTTGAAAAAAACCGTTCTACCTATGCGGTAAAATACTTAAATTCGACGGAGCATGATAGACTCTTTTTACTTTGAAATCATTGCAGCGAATGGAAAACAAAGAAGCAAAATTCACTAATTAAGAAGCAAAATTTCTTAAAAGTGAATATTATTTATTTTATCAGAGAGAATACAATTTGTATACGCTCTTCCTATAAGACGAAAATGCGCCATCAAAAACTGGTCTTCTTCTGCTTACAATAAGAATCATTACTTGTAAATTTCGCAATTTTACCAAAAAGATTTCGGTTTTTTGGTTTTATTTGTTGTTTATAGTGAATAAAAAGGGCGTATTGGTCTTCATTCTTCCTTTAACAGATTGCAATGAGGTGCATTTTGCATTGCCATCAGAGAGGAATAAAGCAGAGCGTTGAAATTTATGTTGGCTTGAGCCGCAAGGAGAAGTGATAGTACGGAGTATTTTGCGTGGGCCCTAGTGATAAATGTGACCAATCCCAAGTAACTTTTGCATTCAATGAACTCAGGCTTTGTTGTTAGGTTGTAGTTCGCTGGACGAGGGACACCTCAAAGGTGTTTCTGTATGATCTCATTGAAATGCACTCGCTAAAATGAGCACATATGTAGAGTGATAGGTGTTTAGCGGGTTGGACATGGCGCGGTTACCTCTTTCGTTGGAGTCCTATAGAGCCCAGAGTCCCGAAGAAATGAGAATCACCGCCGCCAACTTTTTTGCTATTTATCAGTTTCAGTTGTTTCCATACGGGATAAATACCTAATTAGAAAAAGAAAAAATTGTGTTTTCATATTCCCTTTATCTCCTTGGTTCATCTTTGGGGTGATTCATATATCATAATCATTCCACTGATAACATGCACCCTTTTCTACTGCAATCTAAGGCAATTCTTCATAAACTTGAGGAATTTTCCTTCTAAAAACGTCTTTTATTTTTCGCTCGACATTTCACAAAAGTTTGGTTTGTAACTTCAAAACATGATCATTAGAGAAGACTAGAATTAATTCACCAGAACATTGACCTGTGGTCAGTGTCGTGGATAACTAAAGCCTGCGCAAAGTCTCCATGCTTCGAATACACCTTAATGTCCACGCTAGCATAAATTCCAGGAAATCAAACACCTTGGTATGGGTGAATCTCCACTGCCTAGGCGAAATATGACCAATTATACCAAACCTGTTTGTTAGATTGTGGAGGGAAAAAATTTTAAGCACTGATAAATATGTCCGCTGTCAGGAGATGAGAGAAATGCCGATTCGGTTGCGCCATTGAAATTACCCGAAAATTGTAGTTCCAAATGAATACTCGAAGCAATGCAATGTGAAACAGCACACCCAAGTTTGCCAACTGAGCTTGCAGTGATCCCAAGGTGTTAGAAAATACCATCGTAGTTACTTAGTTTTTACCAGAATAATGTTACAGATAGTAACATTTTAAGAAAATAAATTATTTTTCAAAATTAACTATAAAAAATAATCATCAAATTAAATAAACCGGTTCATTTTTTGGAGTGCAGTAAAGAGTTGAAATTATTCTACCATGACGATGAAAATTCTTTCAACCCCATATATAATATGACTGAGTGTTGGATCCACCAGTCAACTATTCGTTTTGATGGAAAGTAGTAAAAGTGCCGAGATGCCTCCAGGCAATGCACTTGATATTACTCCAGCCGAACACACCGTATTACTTGTGCAAGTGCCTAAATAGATTATTGCTCAGTGGGCTGGACTCGGCGCGGTGTCCTCTTTCGCTAGTCCCGTAGAGCCCGAGTGGCAGAGTCTCTCAATGATCCCGGTAAAGTGGGAATAAGTGCTGCCAACTTTTTCACTTTCCGCAGTTTTTTCCTGTCAAACCTGACAACACGATTTATCCATTTCATTGAAAGGTCATTCAAGATTTTTCCATTTAACTATAGGTCACACTGGAAAAAGAGCGCCTTTCACCTTTTCGTTTAGCATATTGTATAGATATGACCTTTTTCGTTAGTAGTCCTAAAGAGCCCGGGTGGCGGAGCCTCGCAGACATCCCGACGAAGTGAGATTCGTTGCCGCCAACTTTTCCGCCATTCGCCAGTTTCAGAGGGTTGCAAATTGAAAAGAAATGGAGCCCTGGTTCCCTTTGGCCAATCAAACTCTATAACCAGCACCGCAACTTTTGATTAAGTCCTTATTGTTCATTCAAATTATTTGGGTTTGAAGATGCGAATAAATTGACTCCATGCATCTACATGGAACGACAAAGCTTTCACTTTCGAAATTTTGTGCCAGGGAAAATCATCACCAGGGTGCTAGAAAGGAGGATTTGATAGAAAATATTAAAAATGAGTCTTTTTTAAATTCCCATGCATTAAATTTTGCGTTTTGGTGTACTCAGTTTCAAATTCATATTTTCATATTCCTGAATGAATTCCCCTCAAGTTTTAAAACTATAACTTAGTCTTATCATCCAATACTGTTGCATCAGATGCTGGCTGCTCACACTGGATCAAAATTCAATTGGCAGGGATTCACTTTCGACCTGATAAGTAAGTTTGATCTTTCTGATAACAGTGCCGGTGACGATTGCCAGTGAAAAATCCAATTTATAAACGCTTCACCTACAATTTCACATGCACTGCATGAGTTATCAGAAGCTCCTTCTTTCTGCTCTAAGATGATATCTTCACAGTCGATTTGGAGGTAATTTTTATATAAACACTAGATTGAGGGAAACAGCCCGTTTTCTCCGGAGACGTTACAGGTGTCACAACTCGAATTCCAAGCTATAAATCAAACAACTATTTAAATTAAATCAGTTAAATTGATTTTCGTCCAACTGTCTTTGCCTAACATTTTACAGAACAGAGCGCTTAGCTGATTTTTGTTACAATACTGGTAAAAGAATGCCTTTAACACCGGATAAGAATTCCTGCCAACTCATGCTCTAGAAAAACCGTCTTTTTAGGGAGAAATGTGGCATTGTGTGCCTTATTCCTACTCTGATTGTTTTTGTGAAAGTTAATCTCAGTGATCAACTAATTTGCCACTTAATATGGTAACTTGCTGTTTATTTGTACTCAAGGAACTTGCTGATAATGGAGAAAAAAACATTTAGAATAGATCAAAGTACACTTCACCATTAACCATTGAATTTCACAGAACCCTGACACCTGTGATAATGCGTAAAATCGCTGGAATTTTCAAGAAGCGGCTCCACCTGACTCCTAAGCTACGTTGATAAAACAAGGAAAATTCAACATCGAAAAAATTGGGAACCTGTTTTAATGGTGACTGATGAAATTGATTGAATCCCGCCTGAACATGGCGCGGGGACTTCTTTTGCTAATCAAACAATATAGTAACTTTATACATAATAAGGTATAATTTAGCAATGGCGTAGCATCCAAATGCAATAACCAAACTAGTGAATTTGCAGGGTTTAAGGAAACAAATAAATAAAGTTAAATTCAACTATTTAGTGATATAATTATTTACTGAGAGTTTGAAACAAAAGAGGTGGTTAAATTCTTAGATGCGTAGGCTCCAGTGATAAGCAAGAGTAATTCCAAGTAATTCCATTTCTGTTTATTAGATCATTTAATGTTGAATCGACCGAGTTTTATTGATCTAGTTGAAGGTATAATGTTGGGTTTGTTCAATCGGATTAGTGTCACCTTATGAAGTAGTATATTGTGGCGTTACGGTTCATATCCACCACAACCAGATTCGGGTTGAGCTCATTTCAGCCAGACACGATGATTTTTAATAATAACCCATGGAATTTGCTTGAATTCTGAGTCCGATTGGCACTCGAAAAGTGACATCTTTAAAGCTTCTAATATCACTTTCCTCTTCTGGTGTTATCCACAAAACAAAACCAATAACACCCTTTTTTCGTAAAAAAAACAGGTAAAAGGCGCTGTCGATTAATCACGCCGCTCTGTTCAACTAAAAAGCAAGGCTCCAAAAAGTGGATGTGTTCACAGGCAACCGTCGCCATGACAAAGCCTACAGGATGCAAATCTTAAATATAAGGAACACAGTTAGAAGAGACCGGAGCAAATCAAACGTGTGAGAAATGAGTTAGGGCTGTGTAGTCCGCAGCGATTTTTACCTTACCGATATCACTCAGAACCTCCGCCATCTGGGCTCTAGAGGACCTACGAAAGGGGTAACCGCACCACGTCCAGCCCGCCGAGCTCCTATTACTCAACGCATGTGCTAACCTTTGCGCGCGCATTTCAGGGAGTCAATGTAGGAACGCCCTTGAGGACTTCAGCATTTAGCCGATCAAACGCTTATCACTAAGGCTGATTTCATTGACCATAGCAATTACTTGGGATTACTCCTACTTATCAATTGAGCCAACGCATGTAAGATTTTAACCATCTCTTTTATTTCAAACTATCAGTAAATAAATCTACCACGCGTTTTTCGCAAAAGTTAACTGCATAACCATAAATAAGGCAGCAATTGCCTGGACTGAAGCAAGTCTCTAAATTCTACGAAAGTGGAAGTCAGGATTCCTCTTTAGTAAAGCATAACTTCCCCGACTGCCCAAATCTCCTTTTTGCGGCGGTTTGATGAGAGCTATTTTCAGTGTTTTTTATACCATGGCCAGCCGGAAGAACTATTTTCTAACCAATTTTTATTAGTTGATGAAAAACCTAACATGTTTCATTTTACACCTCATTGACAATTTTTGCTTGAATGATTCAAGGGCCTCTTGTGAGATACTGACCAGGTTAAAGCTGTGCGGTGAAGCTGCTTCGTAGGGCTTTCAACAACAGCATGCAGTGACACAGTCATCAGAGGTCTCAGAGAATTGGGTTTGTATGAAAGAGAGTGCCGTGGTTTTTCATGATCGTAGACCCCTGTAAAGGAAAAGCTTATTTACCAGACAAGGACAAAGGAACGTGTGAAGATGAGTATTGACAGCAGAAGCTAAGATTATTACTAAATAGTTAAGTTTGGTTACTACGTCATTGCCAAATAATATCAGATTATTTATAAAGTTCCTACATTGTCTACTAAACTAGCAATTCAAACTAAAAAAAGTTCATTGACACTGCATATATTATTTTTAAAACGGGTTGATGCTACTCCTGTATTCTTTTTTGCATCGAACGAGGCACAAGTAATTCGAAAGTATTCTTAGGGACTACATAATCCTTAAAGGCATATTAAAAAGGTACTTCATTAAAACTGAGAATACTGGAATGCACTGGTGAATATTCCAACGAAAACAGCCTGGGACACGTTATTACTCACTTTGATACGTACTTAAACACAGGCGATTATAGATAAGAATTCATCGGCCTGCACTATGCGCAGTTATCACTTTCGCTAGAGCCCGCGAGGGAAAATAGCTCAAAGTAACAACCATTCACGCTGTTTCGACAAATTTTCTGCTTTGTTAGGTCAGAACAATACAAAAAATTAAAAGAAACGATGAATATAAAAATCGAGTTTGCAACATAACATTATATAAATAAAGAAGCAATTAAATGAAAACCTTCCCACCTTTTTGCTATTTAAGGCCCACTGTATTTATTTTACTGGGGTCTTTGGTGCTTTTTGCCTCAATAATTTACACCCAAATTTAGTTTTATCTGGTGTGATAGATTTAAGCTTATTTATTCAAAACTTTTAAAATCGATTGATCGAAATGTGCTAAAATTAGCCGAATTAAAAAAAACACTTAAAGTATTTTCTCGCATAAGGTGGTGGAGGCTTCCACAAATTTTCAGTGTATGATAAAATCGATTTTTGTACGTTTCTTTCAAGGTGGGCAGCCCAAGAATGTATGTTTGAACTCCTCAGTATATTTAGCCACATAATATCGTAATTCAAGACCTGGTTAGGGCCAAAGGTAGATTAATTACTGGACCTATTGTAAAGGACCCATTCATTTATGCTGCAATGCAGATTTTTCATGGATTGAATTCAAAATGGTTCACTTCATGGAAGAATTAAAGGCAGACGCGCTCCAGCAATTTTGGGCAAATAATTTTGTCTTCCTATGGTTCAAGAACAGGGGTTTCCGCCATCTTTCAAATTGATATTGCAGCACCAATCCATACAGCTAGAAGTGTTATGCAATGGCGGCATGAGTAGCATTCTAATGAACAAATGAGCATCTCATTTGACCACCACAGGCGCCAAACTTCAACCTCACTATTAAGGAGCATTTAGGTACTTATTTTATGGTGTTTCTACTACTTGTCTAAGCCGTGGATCATTTCTGTTCAGGCAGTGACTAATTATTTAGTTGATTAAAAGAGCAACTGCGTCTAAGCTCTTAAAGCTTGCAAACTCTCACGACCAGCTTACTTAATTTTACTTAATTTTTGAGATTCCTATTCTACTTTAAAAACGAACTAAAATAGAGTACTGTAGACCAGGCGAATAGGCACTTACCCTTCGGGGATTCACGACTACGGCAGTTGTGTTCATGCAAAACTACCGGAAAGTGCGTTATCTGTCACGCTTTTGTCAACCCGATGGCAATATTTTAATATCACCCAAAGAGAGGGATTAACACATAAATCTAACCCAACGAAAGGGGCAGTGTCGTCAAATTCCTGCCGTATCACCATCAATGTGGCCATAAACACAGTTTCAATGTTTAAATAAATCACGCCAAGTCACTATTTGATAACATTAACCAGGTTCTTACAGGATTGAAAGGTAGACCATTTTTGAAGGCCTCCATGATTTGCTATGAACTGACGCCAACTTCCCAGTAAGCTTAGGCATTAATTTAAGTGAAACAGGCAAGGAATTTAATCGTGTTAAGCGAAAAAGGTGGAGTGAATGCCACGAACACCAAAACGCTAATCGAGCTCTACGGGACTAACGAAGCGTTTAATAGCACCATGTCCAGCCCTCTGAACACTTATCACTCTACGCGTGTGCTCACCTAGGAGAGTTCATTGCAGAAACCCATAGGGAATATTGGGCTTGAGGCAGTTCAGACTTTCTTAGAAATAATAATGTTCTACTTTAAGTGCAAATAAATTAATTCACGCAATTTATTTGTTCGGTAATTTTGCCAACTTCGCTAATCCATTTTCGTATTTGCTTACGTTATGTGGTATATTCAGTGTATTTAATGCCAAGTATAAGTTAATACCAAGTGTTTTGTCTGGAGGCATCTCAGACAAATTCACTTCGTCGTTAAAATTTTTTTTGGTTGCTTCATTTCAAGGTGGACAGCAGATGAACAGTTGAGTTGGATTTAAACACTCTTCGAATTAGAACAATATTAACTCTACTCTTTTTTGCCCTCTGCACCCAAAATATACAGCCAATTTATTCAGCTTGAAAATAAGTTTATTATGATTGTATGGGTTAACTTTAATTTTGTTAAATTTTCTTTAACTACAATTTTTAAGCAAACACGAGATTTTTCAGGAGTTCCGTGAAAATTAGCTCTACCAAGGTTCACCTTATTTTTTACTTAATATGTGGTGAAATTAGCCTTCTGAAATCACAAAAGACAAAGTAGTAACCCAACTCATTGTGCTGCAGCAGTTATATCAATTTAATAATCAGCAACGGATTCCTTTGACTGTGAAAACCCAAAACTCAAGTCCAAAAACGTGCTTTTGAGATAATCGTCTATTTCGATAAGATTGGTGTTACATTAACAAGTTGTCAGAAATGCACACCTTGAATATCCACAAGTGTAGTTTCTCTCATAAGTTTGGGTCTTAGACAGGATAGAAAACGAGCACTTGGACTGTTTAGGAAGTGTTTTCTGTTAGGGCTACCAATAGATGCAAAATCAAGATTGTAAATAAACTTGCCTTCCTATGGCAGTACTTTACATCGAGTGCATTTACGAATGAAGCTCAATCCATATCTGGTTCTAGGGAGATAAATCGCAACGATCCATCTTTTTTAATTTATCATTGCTCTGTGGAAATTTTGAGGAGTTCATCCGATTTCATATGATTATTTTCTAGGGTAGTTTTAGACAATAACACTTTATTGGACTTTCAAAACTCAAGAGATATACTTAGTCAATTTAACACTTGCTACTGCATCCAAGAGACATCTCTCTCAGCTGCTATACAGGAAAGGGTGGCTGGAATCCTTCTTAGCAGCCACGAATTTCACATTTCTTCCCACATGATTCATGCAAATGCAATTTCTTCTTCCTTCTAGTTACCATTTATTAGTGCCGCCTGTTACCGAATCCACCACCCGGGATGTGTAGGACAAGTGAAGCAGGTGACTGGTCAGTTTTACCCAAACACGTTTTGGTCTCGTGAACGAATGCTTGCTGTTTTAGTGTTGAGCAACTGGATCACTTTTCAAAAAAACAGGAAGACATAAGGAGATAGACTGAACCATTTACGATTGCCTTCACCTCGAGTGACACTACTTTCGATCGATTTTGAATGAGCAACGAAGAGTTGAGTTTATCGAATATTTAAATTGTTTCATTTATTAACTTAGCCTTCACAATAGATGAATGTGATTTAATTGGTGTTCAAGAAATCGAGTTACAAATATTAACCGCTTCTGAGAATTAGGGATAACGCTCGAGCATTCTGTCTTTGGGATAAATAGATTCCTACACTCTTTGCTGCTACAAATATCTTTAGAAGATTTAAATAGGCTAGCAGTGTTTCACAAGAGTGACATATATTGGACGAAAACTATATGCATCCTTCAAGCATATGCTGTTTCCTACACCTGCGCTTTTATAGGCCACACTTGGACTACCTACAAGTAACCATTGTCATCATACTAACTCCCCCGGTCTCATCTACACAGAATAAGCAGGGCTTACTACTTTTAATCAACAGTAGCATTGCCTAGTGTTTTACTGTTGATAAAACTATTCCCTATCACATTAATGAAAACGACTCTGCTCTTCCTCTTTAGATTTTGTTTATGCGATTCATCGAAAATGTAGTGTGTAGAAATGTCAACGATGGTCCATAGTCAAAACATTGAAATTCATGAACCATCTATGTTGTTGTGGTTATATAAACATTATCGAGGGTGAAGCAGAACATCTATGAGACTCTTATGACCAAAATTAATAAGGAAACGGCTTAGTTTGCTGCATCACATACAGATGGTGTGATGAAAAAGTGTCCTCTATCCCTAAGTGCATTTCCCTATTCTCTAAAAGGCCAAAAACATAATTAAGGTTTTATATTGTCAGTCGGCTGAATTAAAGTGGTGGGAGAGTATCTTTCCATTGTTTAAAAATAGTTGGAGTTGAAATACTACAGCCGATTTCGTCCAAATTCTCGTAATATATTAATTCAAGTCCGGTAAATGGGGGAATGGATGGTTCTACAACTTTACACAACTCCCAGCCAAGTAGTCATTGAGTGTATGCACTAGAACCTATCACTCCATCATCTGCTAATCACTGCGCTTCGATGATCCTCAGACTACAACGTTAATTTAAAAGTTATAGGCAGTTACACGCTGTGTCCAATTATCTTGAAGCACTAGGTAGAAGCCTAAATTATAGCCAAACGCCATTGGTCAAGAAGTCCTAAGTAGAAACGCTCTTCTTTTTTCTCATTACCCCTCATGAAAAGATATCGTAATAGTACAGAAATCTGTTTTTTAACGAAGTGTTGCTAGTTGGCTGTGCCAACTTTTCATCTTTGAGAGCCTAGATCTGGTTGCTGGTTGGATTTGCTAAGTGATCTGCAGCTGTCAAAGGACATCCAAACTCATTTTACATTTTAAACAAAGCCAAAATATCACTCTTCCGACGGATTGCCTCCAAAATATTTGATTCATTATTAGGTTAGAGTTACCATTACAAAATTATTGAAAGAATCTTGAATGTACTACCCAACTACGCAAAATCACCCCGTAGGAAGGATAAAAATGACTCTAAATCTGATTGAGACGTGTAAATTGATGTCGCCGGTAGACATGAATTCATTTAACATAAGACTGACTTGTGATCGGTTTCGTAGACTGTGGCTGGTCCTAGATAAAATCGAATATGCAGAAACTTTCAACGTTAAAATCTAAAGCAGTTATAGGTTCAAACGGGAAAATTATATGAGTTATCATTAGGAAGAATCAGAGACTTAGCCGATAGTGAGTGCTAAATCCATATACTCAGTTCACCTAACTATCAGTCTCATTATCCTGCTCTCGACTGGTACATCCTGTTCGACTGATACACCTTCTCATCAACTGTGCCTTCCATTTTGTCTATACTAGTTTGAAGTGACTGTCATTCAAGGAAATATAGCCATAGATAGGTAGGTAAATGGAGGTAGTATACGCTGGTTCCGCTCTAGTAAACAAAATATGTGAAGATCATCAAGGTAAAATTGAAGACATGCCGAATTCACGAAAAATTCCAAATAAACACTCAAAGGAAAGGAAGTGAAAGTCCTAGCTTTCTTACTAAGGTTGGTCTACTATTAGAAAATTAAGATCAAATTGTGATTGCAACAAAAACTGTTTTGTACTTGAAAATAATCTTTGGTCTTATGCATTCACATTGGAGATTATCCCATTCAATCTATTTCATGGCTTAAATCTTTCATACATGATGCAAATCAGAAAAAGTATACTTTTTTTGAAGTATCAGAGGCATCAGCGTAGGCGAACTTCTGATGTCTACGCTAAAACTACGCTCTTGTGCAGCCAAGTCTTCAGGACTGAGTAAAATATCCTATCCCATATGATCTGCCAACTGCACTTGGTGTTCTGATCTGCTCCGCTTGTCTAACAGAGCCGAAGTATCGAAATACATGATAGGGGCGATATTGGAGATGAAATGCTCATACCCAGCTTTCGGCGTACACTCAAGGCCTAACAAGCTGGCAAAAACGCTTTTGTGGAGGATTTCGGGGCAGGGTGCTGTATCGTGCCTTTTATTTGTTAAAAATGCTGAATAATTATCAACCTCATTCTTTAAGAAAACGGCGCTCGAATACACCGTTTATCTGCAATCTACGAAAATGCCAATAATTTTCTAAGCAAGGAAGCGTGTCTTTTCCTCGTTGTCCGCAAGCAGTGAAAGGCGATCTATTAAGTAGGAAATGACCAGGTGCATTTTGCCAACGTAGCATTGTTTAGTAAGCGCTCCTTAAAAGCCTGTGCTAATCAGGAGCCGAGACTGAGTTTCGTTTTCGTCTCTATGAAATTGTTGGAGTTGCCTACAGATTTTCAAACTTTTTCTTATAAAAATTGTATATTTCACCCAATTACTTTTGAATACACTTTTGGGCCTTTAGAATTTCGTTTTATAGTCTAATATGAATTAAGTAGAAATTAAGGAATTTGGCTGTGAAAATCCACGCTAAAAGCCATCGGTCTGAGCCTTTCGAGGTGCTGCGTATTTACATTACCCACCACTTACCAATGAACAAATCAATCAGCGCAGTGAATCCCTAGTATGCTCATTTAAATTAAGCCTATCCCAAAATGTTGTTATTTGAAAAAGTAAAAAAAACAACATTGAATTAAAAGGTTTTTATCATCTAAGTACCAAAGACCTTCGAAAAGCTTATTGAATTGTAATACTGATAAAATGCTAATCACAATATAAATCAATTCCTTGTACGATATAACAAAGCGCTAGGACAAGTGAAAGTCAAAGGAAAACCTCTTCTCTATTCACTTATTTCCGTCAAATACCTTGAATAAAATGCAGATCTCCTTGAATAGTTATTTTAGCTGAATGTAACCTTATTGATAGTAAAAGGCGTTAGTGAAATGTAAGCATGCCATTTTACCATTTCGAATGGTTCGCAGCTCGTGCGCATTCAGTGAATAAATTAATTATTAATAAATTCTCTCAAGCGTTACAGGAAGACAAACATCTTCCCCTTTTCTTGCCCCTCTCAACCAAAATGCCAGGAAACTCAACTCAACTGTCGCTTGGCTGAACAAACGCACTTAGAATACCGTAGAATCTGACTGAGCGGTAGCAAGGGTATTCGATGCATCTCTGAGTTCCTCCCGAGTCATTCAAAGGTCATTGCTTTCGTTTTGGTGACTGAGTAATGTGTAATCACCACTGACGAGTCCCTCTCACTTCTGCTTTCAGCTTAACCTATCTGCGATTGGTATAATAGCACCTCATTTCAATAAAGGTACATTTCAGTTAAATCCTTTCGCTTGAAACCGAAAATGAGATAGCGAAACTGCCTGTTGTTTCAAATTGGCGGAATCAAATTCCTTGATAATTGCACAGCCGGTGCTTCCCATGTCTGTCTTATAGGCCCACCTTTACTCGGGTGTCTTGTGTTTGAGGCATTGTGCAACATGCCAACACCACTGTCACCGGGAGCAATACCACTTGACTTCGATTTACTTCGTCGCCAATGTGAAGTGTATGCTTGACGTGGTGAAAGCACAGTGCATTTAAACGCGCGGCAGTACCCACACACATCCACCTGTTATCCACTCATACTCACCTTCGTTTGGGCTTCTCTCTCTATCTCTCTCTGCACATATTATGTCAGGACCTTCATCTTCATCGACTTCCAAAAACACCTACTTCTCCCTCTATGACGCCAAGAAGCCAATGCCCACAATTTACATGAAGAAAGCCGCAAAGGAGCTGAACGAGGAGCCAGAACAAGTTTCTGCACACCTCGAATCATTCAAGCGCTGGCTCAAGTCTATGCCTCATCTCAAGTGTTGTACAGGTAACTTTTTCACTTTTAAGTAAGCTACAAAAAGTCCAATCTGCTTAAAACACCATTTAAATATTTTAATTAAAAAACCATCTTTTCTTTTGATTTAAGTAAACCCTATTAGTATGTACTAGGCCTCACTGGTGGAGTAGTTCCACACATCGTGACACAACAAATGATTTTAAATGTTCGTTGTATTGTATTGTTGGAATTGTTTCATCAGATGATGACTTCCTGCTGGCGTTCCTGCGTCAAGCCAAGTACAACCATCTGAAGGCGCAACGACGCCTGGACAACTTCTGCACTTTCCGCACCTCGCCAACTGAGGGGTGCCCGGAGTGGTTTGAACCCACCGAGAGCCGAAGAGCTCTTTTGGAGCAGTGGACTGACATGGGGTTGGTCAGAGTGGCCTTGCTCTGTCGAGCAGAGCATTCTGAATCTTAACTTGACTTTGGTTATGCAAGTCACTTCTTATTTGACTATATTAGAAAGCCCAACGTAATAGTCATTACTACTGGATGCCATAATTATGAATGTAATTCCCAGAGACATCTGGTTGCTCAACCAATTTTCTCCCCTCAGGTGCTATGGGTGTCTCGGATTCTCCAAGGAGGGAACTTTGGTGGTGATGGCAAAGGCGGGTAAGGGTTTTGAATTGCGTGTTGCGTGGTGCTCACGAAAACTAAGAAACCTGCAAAGTTTTCACATTTATCTAGAAAAACTCGATTTGGACAAGATCTCCTATTTTGAAATGAACGAAATCCTCCAGGTCTGGCAGGATGTGATGATTGTGGACCCAAGGGTACAAATCGGTGGCATCTGTTTCGTGCTTGATATGGCTAATATGAAGAAAGAAAAGATCTTGAAAGTGTTTGATTCTAAGGCCTTAAAGCTGAGTACCAAGTACCTTCAGGTAATTAAGTAAAATCTAACTAAATTTAATTAAGTTATTGCTAAACTTACCTGCAAAATGCATTTGTCCCACCTTTCGAAGGACTGCCTTCCATTCAGATTCAAGAAATTGATTTATTTGAATGCACCGAAGGTGTTCGAAACCCTGTTCAAGGTCTACTCGGAGTGGTTAAATGAGAAAATAAAGTCACGGGTACGACCCTTTCCTCTTAATAACACCATTTTAACAACTAATTTAAAACAAATGTATTTTCAATGAAGGTACTGATTCTGGGTAGTGATGCTAGTCCAGCTTTCGAGGCGGTTCCTGGCCTCAAGGAACTACTTCCTGAATCCTACGGTGGATGCGCTAAGGAGACGTTTGAGGAAATCGTTGGTAATCCAGCAAACATCTTCTTCGCATTTTTCCCAATTCATACTTTCAGATGTTGTGTCTCGTTGAATGACTCTACTTCGTGGTGCCTTTAGCGAAACAGAGAGATATGTTCAGAACGCTGCCAGACGAAGCTGAGAGGTTTGCGATATCTATTGATGAATCGAAGAGGCCGAAGGAAAGCCGAGGTCACTTTGGTGTCTACAAGGACCTTTTCACCGACGTGATGGGAAAAACGGGAACCTATGTGAAGCTCAACCAAGATGACATTTGAACAACATCAACGACCTTATTTGAAATGAACCTAATAAACATGTATTTGCTTGATATTTAATGCAATTGTTTCAACAAGAGAATCATTGTTCTATCAATGACAAATCGATATTGTTAGCTAAAGTACCAATCAAATCATTGGTAGGACGTGCTTCAAATCTTGTTTTGGCATAAACTGCAAATCAACGCATCCAATTGACAGCTACAAGCCGGGATTGTCTGCAAGCGTCTCCGTACACGGAAAGGAAAAATGCAAAATTGCCTGTGCATTTCTGACTCCGTATTAAGTGCACCCTCTTCTCCAGCCTTGTGTGAAAACAAGAAAAGGAGAGGGTTCTAGGTGCGTCAAGGTAGCTGCCAACCCGCAAGCCACGGGGTACCTTTGCAAGCAATTATTTCGATAAGATTGCACAATCAATCCGAGTAGGCTTTCTGCAGACTGGCGCCTAAAACGTGAGAGTCGCGTTGTGACAACTGCACTAGGAACAGGGGTTGTCTTTTTCTGAATCCGTTGGTTGTGATAGATTGCAGTCAGTGAGCAACATACTAATTATTATTTATTACTGATTAATTAATATTAGCGAAAGTTTTCTTTTAGAAATTGATTTAACAAAAACTGTATCTAAATATCTGGAAGACAATTTCGTGAAGTGTCCATAAGGTAGACAAAAGAAGGCCTCGAGTCTAGTTAACCACTCAAATATGGTGCCTCTTTCAGCTGGTCTAATCTTAACCAAACCATCTCGTTTCCTTAGCCATCGTTAATGCATAATAAATTTTAAATATTCTTTGCGAATTATCAAAGTTAAAACGAATGAACGAACGATTATATTGAACCTACGAGTAGGTTTATTCGATCATTGCCGGTGTAGAAAAGATGCAGGAATAGCACAAAAGCCATGAGTCAGAGGTATTACCGATATGCATTTGGGATAAAAGTAATACGCATTCCGAATTCCTACATTTCCTTCCTGAAGAGGTGCAACAATAATTTTTTGTTAAAGAGAGACATTTGCTATAGTTAACTTTGGATCTAAACTACGAGCATTGATTCCGACTCACTGTTGTCCTAATTAAAATTATACTGTCCAGATCGGCTGAACAGAAGCCCTCTTAAATGAAAGACAATGTCTATTTCAAGACCACAAAACGGGCTCTAGCGCCAGGTTTCCATGGTCCCTAAGGAGCACCTGCATATCTACATATTAAAATATGGCCTCTGAATGTCCCAGTACCTGCTTTTATACATTCAGAGCAACTTTTTAAATGCCTGTAGAAGACAATCCTTTCGAATTAACACATCAAAGCACGTAAAGAGAGGAAAATAAACTTAAAAAGGCCAATTTCAATTGTTCACAACGTATAGGGAATAAACGATGAAAAAGTGTTCGGTGTTTCCACCGTTGTGTCCAACCCACGCACATCACTGAATGAGTTGGTTGAGAGCAGATTCGATAACTACTGAAAGTGGATGTGACGTTTGAGTTGTTTATCACGTCCAGTCAGAATTCCCCTCTTTCAGTTAATGCAGGAGTGCGAAATACTTCTCAGTGCAGCACTGTTAAAGGGCATTTCATTTCCGAAAAAATCGTTGGACTCAGGGGCCTCAAATGCACTACAAAAGGCAAACGCGAAGTCTCTTGCTAGTGCATTTCGGGTTTAAGGGCTATCACCAGTGTCTCTAGATCGGAATGTAGACGAAACTTGCCAGTTAAATCGGGGCTAATCTGGCAGTCAACCGAATATGACTATCCGATGCGTTTTCCGATTTGAGTACCTCATCCTAATTGGTCGGCTTGAAATCACAAGACAGCATGAAGCTTTGTAGCACTCTGACGGGCATACACAGCAAACCCAACTCAGGCTGAAGCTGGATTTCTTCCAATAAACATAGGGTCTCTTCTTGCCTATGTGCTATTAAATCAATTCTTATCTTCTGTAAGATGGTTTTTCATATGACTTGTAGTCCAACAAAGAAGCTAGATGGGAATAATATCCTGATTCGGATGCTTCTACCAAGGGTGTCAATGTCAAAATTGCTTTTTCCAGTATGATTTTACACTTTATCAATGAAGCTCTGAAATAAAATCTGACCCAAGAAAAACCACATAAATATTATATGAAAACCGAATTTGACAATACTTCCCCTTTGTAAGTTGCACGGTGATGTTTAGTCTTCGAAAAAACCAAATGCCCTGCAGTGAATTTGCGCAACCTTGAGGTATCTTAAAGAGCTTTTAGCAACACAAATTAAAGTTTTCAATCAAATGACTTTCTATCGGAATCTCACACTAATGTGCCTTCATCTCCGTTCATAAGTTGTCTTTATCTACAAAATAGGCTTCATTCTCGCGTTTAAGCACGCGTTGGCATTCCAGGTAGTGGTTCTTCTTATTATTCCTCGTGGACCTCGAAAAATAGTGGATGAGTGACGTGTTGGAAGTTTTGATTCGGTGCTTAAACACACACGCTCCAATCCATACCTTGATGTGGCACATGTCTATGGATCAAGGTTGCTTACAACGATTCACACTTTGAGAAACCTCTACCTGGAAATAAACATCACATCTCACTCGATGTCACTAAATACAGCCATATAATATGACTGTAGAGGTATTGGACCGCTCAGACAAACACTAATAGGCCAGAAATACAATTGGCATACCAGGAGACGTGATGCATAGGCCCTCCATTTCACTTTACTAGATAAGCTAATTGTTTGTTGGGAAAATATAATTAGGATTAGATTAAACGGGCCCATTATACCAGATATTAATACCACCAATCACACAGTAACCATTTTTATGAATTTTATGTTTACAAAATTTTCGATGTCAATAGCAATTCAACCCAACAACCCCTGTTGTCACATCCAAGCCCTTTAAAAGAATGTATAATTGAATTTTCAAGGCTCCAGTCAAAACATAAAATCAAAAACACTTGTTGCAACCATAGAATTGTGTATTTCCATTTAAATTAAAAGTAGCTGTTGTTTGAAATGGGTACAGTGGAATATCGTGTAAGCGTCAAGTTGTCAATGCCCGTATAATCAAACAACATTGTCTGCCTTTACATTTACTGTGACGTCACTGATGTGAATGTCATATCTAACAAATTGCTAGGATGCCATTCCATTGGAAAGAATGCCGCATCACATGGTATCCGTTGCTGGTCGATTTAACACCGTTCCCATTACTGCCTCACTACTCTAGTATTCACAAGCACTAACCTTTTTGGGATTCCAACGTATCTCTCCGAAGAACCGTAAATTGCAATTGTTTTGTGCTCTGTAAAGTGAGCTAGTCGCGAAGAGGATCTTTAGGCTTCCATTATTCCAGTTTATGTGCGATTAATGTCGCAATTATTTAGCGCCTGACAATATCAAAATATGCATAATCTGGTTGAAGGCCATTTCAGATTGAGAAGAGAGAACCAATAAAGACTACGGCAGCATTTTGCTCAAGGATCAAATCGTGGAATCGGTGGATGTTGGCAGGAGCAGCAGCAGGGCATATCAGCCTAAATCTTCTTCAGTTAGACCAGACTTGAATTTTTCATTTTCTTCGCAACAGACGATCATTAATAACGCCCTCTAGCATCGATTCGATGTAAACACAGAGAAAGTTATGCACACCAAAGCACACAAGAAAATTGACCTAGAACTCAAAATTAGCGCCATATCAAGAATGATTGATTAAATAAACACAGTCATGCAAGGACCCACAAGGATATAAGTAATTGACAACCAAACTATGGTGACAACCAAAAGTAGTGCACGGGGAGTAGTTTCAGCTCTTATAAAATGTTCCAAATTTGTTTAAAATGTTTCAAATTTGTTTAAAAGTGTCTCCTCAACTAGCTATTTCATCTGACAAATGAGTTACTTCGTATCTTCCGGATTATCACTGCCTGGGCTGCTATTTTTAAAGAGGTGTATGGCAACTTCGCATCTGGCCCTTTTTTGCTTCATCTAGGGTGCTAAAGGGAAATTTGATGGATATGAGCGATTTCTGATTATAATGCTTGTGCGTCGACGCTGTAGTTATTCGGTAATTTACAGGTAAGGCAATTACCACTGTTAGAGCTCGCTAGCACAGTGACAATTCATTGGGCTATTTGCTCCCCACTTTGGAGCCAGCGTGCCATGTTTTATTTTAAAAAATGGTCGACATGTATTTAAATTCATTCAAAATAATCGATATTTTCTCATAAAGGAGGAGCTGTTTGCATTTTGTTTGGCAAATATTACATTTGTCATGGATCCGTTGGTGAAACGGGAAAATGGAAAAGATCTTTTCATGTGGACTATTAGCATCTAATGGCAAAAGATGTCTTCCATGAATTACAGAGTTGCTACTTAGTTTTCGAGATGTAAATGTGCACCTCGGGACAAAATATGATGCTGCTGCATTTTCATCGTTCGAAATAATCAAACATTCTTCCTGCTGGAGTACGTCATGTGCACCGAGTCGAAAGTTGAAAGTGGCTTTGCGCAATTTAACCAAACAATTCGACTCTCAAACTGGAGGAGCTGAACTTATCAGAATGATTTCTGCATGAGGAGACCCAGTTCGTGTCCTTCACAACGTTTTGTCTCCGACAAGAGCGTTAAAATCGATGCCTTCGAGTATTTGAACACTACCATTTGCCAACATAAGTAAATTTGTGCAAAAAACAGTTTTTTAAAAAGTATTGCCAATTTCAAACAAAATATTTCGTTTCATCAAAACAATTAAAAACAAACTTAGAAATACGTAAAAGGTATAAAAATGCTGGGTGAGTATTGAATTTCAAACATCAACCAACACACGAAAACGTTGTCAAATGCGAAACGCATGGCTCTGCCACTTGAAGAAATGGAAGTGGTGTGATATGATTTTGACTTCAGTTCATTTTATAAAAAAAGTGGCATTATCTAGCTTAAGGGGATAAGTCTTAAAGCATATAGAAATAACGAGTCGTACGCGGAAAATCTCGAACATTCCCACCAGAAATACTAGTTTTTGCTACTTTACTAATTTCTTATTCTCATTTGATTAATAATTAGATTGCAAGGCAACAAATACACTTTATAAACAACATTAAGAAGGCTACGCCTGCAAATGTCTCTACCCACTTGCAAATACTAAATACAAAATGGCTACGTGCTCTCACATTTACGGAAATGTGCTTATCCACCAGATCACCAAATCGAACACAGATCCATGGCATTTAAATTGCATTTTAAATTCAGGAGTGACGAGAAATTGGTGATTTTGAAAACGAGATCGTGGCAGTTGGAAAGATGCTATATTTTCAAGGTATCCTCATTTATCAACAATGGTGGATTTCAGTGGAGCATAGTTGAGCACTTTCAGCATTTAACTACGCTTTTTGGGAACTGCAACAATGGATTGTGAAGTTAATAAATGTGAGTTTCTCATTTTATTGGCTAAGATTTTCCCTAAACGGAATTCCAAAAGGACAGGCAAAGTAAGATTGATACAAAAGATACTCAAACCCACAACTCTCTATAGGAATATATGTGTCTACAATAAGGTCTGCACTTGTTATGTGCTTTAATTCCTATCATCCCCTTTGTCCAACTCACAAGGGAACCAGAAAGGGTATTTTCATTGGGTGATTTTTAGTAGCACACGTTGTAAGACTTATCGAATACCACCATTTACAGACATCGAGTTGGTTGATTCGTTGTGCAATGCTCTTTGAGGCATATTCTAGAGTGGAATGTTTGGTTTCGTGTTTTTGAATAATTACTAATTTGGTGGTTTTTAAGTATTATATTTTGAAGAAATACCTCCGGCATTTGGCTAGTAAAGAAATGAAGCAAGAGGTCGCAATGCACTGAAGGTCACCAAGTGGGAGGTGGCACCGAACGGGCGTCAGTTGGTTCCTTAAATAAAGTTCGTTCCTCCGGTGAGTGCATCTGCTTAATTTGTGAGCCACGTTGCACAGTAAAGGAAAGGAAACCGTCGCCAAAATTGGTTAAAATTTCTCCTTTGACGCCTGCGCAGGTTATAGGGGAAGCAGAATAGGTCTTCATTGAAATCTGGCACCAACTTAAGGGCTGGGAATTCCAGTTATGCTGCGACAAAGACCAAGTCACCTTTTTAAGGAGGTTTTTTCAGTGGGATTTTTCAGATATCATGTGCAGTTCCTCGTTTTTCTAGCTAAAACATCATTTTTCCCAGAGCTGCAACCCAAATAGTCAATGAATAGAGACAATGAATAGTGGAGAAACGAGTGACTTGCAGTGAAAGGAGGAGGAGGAGGTAGAGGAGGAGCGGTGCGGCTCACACTCAATTTGTTGGACAAAGCAAAAAAGCCACCACATCTCTGTCATGAATCTCCTAAAGAACGCTTTGGCGTTGATGGAAGCCCAAGTGACGCAGCAGTTCTTCTAGCGGAAATCTGTCCTGCTGAATCGGATGTTTATCCACGGAATCACAACCATGTGGTGATAAAGATTCTTTGACTGTTCTTCGATTGCTCTACTGCTAAAAGGGCTACTTCAGAACAAAACACGAGCCTTTTGTGAAAAAATCTTATGAAAGATTGTTCTCATATGAAAGACAAGGTGTGTTTGGCGATCAATTCATGGCATAAGTCCTAGTTTACGGCGCCACGAAGATCACACAGAGGAACCACGGCATCAGCTCTATTAGCCACTTCAATAGTGTTTGGCATATCGAATGCCTGTATTATTGCGCTTCGTCCTATTACGGATTGCGAATCTTCAATAGGATCACCTCTTTAATGAGAAAAGTTGACTCAAAGCTTTGAAAGTCAGTTAAATGCTACACGCGATGAGCATAAAAATCTATTGCGCTTTCAGTCACGCGTATAACAGGCTTAGTGAATCTTTGTCTTCAAACGTATTTGCATGCCTAGAGTCACGGCAAATTCTCCATGTCTGGGATCTCTAGGAAGTTGCCGTCGTGATTAGTGCTCATTTGATTCACTCTAAAACTAAGATGTCAGGTCGAAGGCATTACCGAAATCTGGAAAATTCGAGGAAAGCTAGCAAGACCAGCCTTGACTGAACTTGTCAAGTAATTTGACGTAAAGCAAGATATAGGTGAATCCATTAATCTCGACAGGATAAACAGTGCAGTATGCCCCGATTACTGTTTGTGCGATGTTCAAGGTCAATCCCAAACGTGTGTTTAAAAATTGATCATAATGAATTCGAAAATATCAAAACAACCGTATTATGCCTTAGCGTTTTCCATGAGTTTGTGTAACGCAATAAATTTCTCCTAATAACATGTTGGAAGCGCTTCCGAAGTCGCGATTAAGAATTGCTTACCGATGTGAGCTAGTTTCTCAATTTCAGGGCTTTTTCAAGATGGTATGAAAGACCTCTTTCAGCAAAGTGAATCAAACACGCCCCATTAAATAACTGTCAGGAAATAAAAGGAATCTTTGAGTCAAATGGACTCAAATCGTCGTTGACCATCAATTTAAACACTTTTACTTGTAGCTAAACAAGACACTTTGGTTAGGAGAAACGGCGGGAGCACTTTTAACAATCTATAGAATATATTTCATGTGAAATAGATCAGTCTTCTGCAGAAATTTCAACATCGATTCTCCGATGTATGATTAAGTACTATTTATGAATTGTTTCCACGAGGAATTCAGCCTACTTCTCGGTTCAAATCGACTTCCTGTTTGAATCTATAAGATCGATAATTTGTGCTCAACAGCGTTGATATCTGGTTATTAGAATGCTCCTCCTTGTGCCGCCATTGTTAACAGTTCTAGCTGCTGTATGGATTGGTGCATTGCCACCATCTTGAATGATGCCATTCTGCTCTTGAATTGAATTCCCTCCTCCAACCATGAATTGTCTCATCTGTTTACACTTCAGTGAAGGGCACTCATTGCCTAGGTGGATTTGTAAGAAATAGAGTGCCAAATCACTTCGGTTTGGTGACTGACGTCTGCCCTTGAAACGCCTCATACCTACAAGAAAATCAAAGCGAAAGATGCATCTACTTACGTAAGTAGTAAATGTGATTTTGCCTACGCGTCAAGCATCAATGAGAAAACACACCTCCAAATCGCATTCTCTGGTTGATTTTCTTTCATTTTATGATCACTCAAGGTTAAAATTGGCCTCGAGTGCTCTGTTAAGTCCTTCCCTTGAAAGTACGTTTATGCATTTCTTTTTTAGTGCCTGTCAAATATATGTCAATATATGTCAGTCTTTAACCATAGAGAAGTCAAATTTTACTTGTCAGCTTTTGTCTTCATTGGCTTGAAAGAGGACTGAAGGAAGGAAGGAGACTCAAAAGAAGAAATACTGTCATGTGATGCCATACAGTTTTTGTAGAACGGTTACAGAGCAATCATGTAGTTAATTGTGATTTGTTTCAAGGCTTTTCTCCAAGGTTTCTCTAGTGTGTTCTACCTCTGATGTCTGTCATTTATAAACCACAATTTACTGCATGTTTTAATAAGTGCTCGTTAAATTTCATCTCTCAATATGAACAGGAAAATCTTCATCATTTGATGTCATAGTTGCTTTTTTCAACTTAATAGGAAAAATCCTTGTGCTTCGATTTCAATTCACAAGAAGGTAAGGAGCTGACAACTGATCTCTCAAACAGTGAGGTCGTTTTCAATGCTGGTGCAAGTCTTGAATGCTTAATAATTTGGTAGTTCATAAGAAAAGCTGGATTTTTTGGACCTGAAATAAAACACTGAGGACGTCTTGCCCTGCACGGGAGCCACCTCCTTCAGCAAAGTCCCAATAGAAGTGTTCTTGATGAATATTATATATACTGTGCTGTATCACAATTTCAGCAATATTTCCTTCTTGTTACAAGTTTAATTAAGGTTTAAGGTTCTTATAACAACCTATCTCACCACTCAATGAAGATTACCTAGTTATTTTTCATGGTCGCATAAAATACTAGCAAAATACTCAATTCTTTGCAAGAAATCCAATAAGCATTTCTTAAATCAGGTTTATTCGTAATTACGCACGCAAACCAGGAAACTTTCATGAAAATTCAGCATTTCTAGCCCATAAAATATGCAAGACTAGTGTGCTGGATCCATGGTGAAGCACACAAGTCACTCTTGTGGCTAAGGCTAAGCAAGAGCGAAGTTCGATTAAGAGTGGATCGAAAACGATGCAGGAAGGAGACGATTTCGTCTCATTAGACATCCCTGACTTTACAAAGTGTAACTATTTAACACAACGCACAAGCTGGGAACATGCGTTGATAAACCACGAAGTAGTCCATGACTCGCGAATGAGAGAGACACAAACTAACACGAATGCCTGTTCTCCACCTAAGTCATTGATCGAGCAATTTGTGCTCTACATTACTTCATTTTCAAGGAAATTTCGCATCTAAAATGCGAGAGATATAATAGAAAATGAAGGTTCATTGACTACTTAGAAAAGCAAACAGGTTTTCTGGTTGACACCCTGACACGTACTGGGATAAAGCGATGAACCTCAGTAAGGAAACAATTTTTAAATTTTTCAAGTCATATGAATTCAAAAAAATAAATAGAAAAATTAAACCAAAATGTGTATTTGTGTTTGTTATGTATTGATGAGTTTAATAAGACCTTTCGCTTTGTTTAGATATCCACTTAATTATATCGATCAAACTAAGAATATATTGAAGAAAACCTACTTAATGGAATGCAGTTATAATATTGTTATCTTGATATTCATACACCGTTCACTCTTTGGTAAGTAAGTAAAGGTGTTTGCGCATGTTCTATATTGGTTGACCTTGAAGATATGCATTATTAGCGCCTGGAG